>JAHRIG010000284.1:2493050-2667229 GCA_020311275.1 Eira barbara | reverse complement strand
GACACTTGGGCACAGGTTGGAGAATCCCAGAAGCAGAGATCCATGGCAACATGTAGAGCCTACTCAATATGGACTAGGTGACACCTGGGCACAGGATGGAGAATCCCAGACGGGAAGATCCAAGTGCAAAGGGAACATGGTGTGATGATATCGAGCTTGTATTCCAGAGTGGGAAGTTACATCGAGAGTCATCTGTACTTATTTTATTTCATTCATGTCCGACTCTCCCCAGCCTTAGCCAGGCACATCGATGACCTAGGAGCCTTCTGAGAGTAAAGGGGTCTGTAGAAGGAGACCATCAGGAGGAGGTTGCTCTGGGGATCTAACACACTAGTAAAAACAGCAGTTGCAGGGGCACCTGGAGGGGGGCTCAGTTGGTTGATCGTCCGACTCTTGGTTTTGTCTCAGGTTGTGATCTCAGGGTTCTGAGCTCAAGCCCCACATTGCACTCCGTGCTCAGCACAGAGTCTGTGTGGGACTCTCTCCCTCTGCTCCTCTGTGCTCGCTCTCTCTGTCTCTCAAAATAAATAAATCTTTAAAAACAGAGCAGATGCCCAGGTAGAGATGAGGTGGCAAGAATTCTGATCATCGGTTAAGAAGAACCCGAGGGAAATTGCTCTCATGGTACGAGTCCCTGCAGGCGGCTGTGTCTGTGTCACATGATGGGGTGAAGAATTTAATTTGGGGCTATAGGACTATATAATGGAGGTGAGACTTCTGTTTAATTTTGGCTCCTTTACTGAGCTGGACTCAGCCAAATTCATAGTGTCTTCTTTAGAACAAAAAAGCAGACGAAAGAGAAGCCATCCTGTCTCGGCTGAAGGGTACTGTGGCTGTTTCAGAGACCACAGAGAAGTGTACGTGGGCAGGGAAGACCGTGTGAAATGGAACAGTGACAAGAAGGGACGGAAAATGGCCCCACGGTGACTTGTTTCCCGTTGGAGTCAAGGAGACGCTTTGGCCGATGAGAAGGGCGATGTCCAATTATAGATTTGGTTGGAGGTTTGACCAGAGGACAAGAAATGGTCAGGAGAAAAGCAGTATGTTCTGTGTTGAAAGTGGATTGTGTATTATATTTTATGGGGGAAAAGGACGGGTCTATTTCAATTACTCTAGAACATCCCCCCACCTCCGCTTTTTTTACAAAGAGACAGAGCCCAAGTGCGGGAGGACGGAGAGAGAGACTCTTAAACAGGCTCCAAGCCCAGCAGGGAGACCAGTGTGGGGCTCAGTCTCCCGACCCTAAGACCGTGACCTGAGCTGAAATCAAGCGTCAGATGTTTCACTGATGGAAGCACCCAGGCGCCCCTTCAGTTACTCTAGAACATTCTTTTTTTTTTTTTTTTTAAGGTTTTATTTATTTATTTGACAGCGAGAGAGGGAACACAAGCCAGGCGAGTGGGAGAGGGAGAAGCAGGCTTCTCGCCGAGCAGGGAGCCCAATGCAGGGCTCGACTCCAATACCCTGGGATCATGACCTGAGCCAAAGGTAGATGCTTAATGACAGAGCCAGCCGGGTGCCCCACTCCAGAACATTCCTAATCAGAAAGGGTGAGGGCCAGAATATGCCATCTCCAGGGACCTTGCAAGAAAGAAATGACCGGCAACAAAACCCAGGCATAAAGAAGCAAGAATACATTCCCCCACTTTAAATATGCCAGAGGAGTGCAGGATTTTTCTTTCCTGTTACTTTCAGTTTTTATTTGCTTTTTAACTTTTTGTTTTAAGATCATTAGAGACTTTCCAGAAGTTGGGGAGGTGGGGGAGACAGTTCTGCATACCCTTTACGCCGCTTCCTCTAATGTTAATATCTGGGTCCTCTGAGTACAATTACAAGACCAGGGAATTATCGATGATATAATACCATTAAGTAAACGAGGAATCTTAGGGAGTTTTCAACAGATTTACCTCTAGCTTCCATGCTTGCTTGCTTTTTTTTTTTTTTTTTAAGATTTTATTTATTTGACAGAGAGACAGCATGAGCGGGGGAAGGGCAAAGGGACAAGGAGAAGCGGACTCGCCACAGAGCAAGGACCCCACAACAGGACTCAATCCCAGGACCCCGGAGACAAAGGCAGACACGTAACCAACTGAGCCCCCCAGGTGCCCTGTACGTCCAACTTTTTATCCACGGAACCTCAAGGCAAATACCTCAAGGCAAAGGCATGTTCTCAGAAGTTGCACGTGATATTTCTCCTTGGCGACACCCATTCTTTGGGAATTTCCTGGCTACATAAGAGCGGGCAGAACCTTGAGCCAGGTCTGAAATTCTCCCAGAACTGTTGATCATTGACCAACAATTATATTCTAGGCGGTCAATGGCCAACAATTCTGTTAGATATGAATGTGTCTATGCTTGGTCTGGATACATTTTGCCAGGAGAAACCTTGTTGCAAATAGTGCCCGGGATGAGATGAGACGTTACACTACAATGTTCCTTTCTGTTCCCTTACATGATCCCTCGAGCTACGTTCCCACAATCAGGGATGATGGATACAGATCTTCAGGCGAACAAAAGTCTACTCAGCAACACCAAAACCAGAAGACCGGGCTCTTGGAAAAGACTTGTGTAGCGTGTGTTTTGAAAACACTGGGGGCTCCAAGAACGTAGAGGAAACAAATTCGCTGGGTTCATAACCAGGTAGGGCCTAAGGAAGAATTTCCTTTCCAGGCAAGCTTGCATTGTTTTCAACTGTTTATCCTAGATCCGTAAAGAAATTTTCAGGCGGAGGTTGAGTTCTTCTGCTCCTTGGCCACACACGTTTTAATTTTGTAAACAAGAAGGAAGAACGATTTCAACATACAAAAAGGAATCCTTCTTCTGCTCCCTTTGTATAACAAAGAGACCCTTTGTATAACAAAGAGACCTTTTGTACTTTCAGGGGCGCTCTTAATGTTTGAATGAATATAATGGTTTCATTGACTGGTGCTCAGATTTTCCAACTAAGATAGCCTTTTAACGTAAGGTATTCTTCAGTCCACACCCAAAACATCAATATCTCATCAATGTCAAGGGAAAGACCATCTTCGGGGGAGTATTAGAATCTTCCAAGAGTTTGTACTGAGCGTCAACCTACTTATTATCTATGAAATTGCCTATACTTTACAGAGACGTGGTTGCAAATGTTGGTCTAAAAATGGAATTACGGAGCAGACAGCTCTGGGGAGTGGGATGGTAATAAACAGAAGAACGTTGAGATGGAAAATACTTCTGCTACTTCTACTCCGCATTAAAATATCAGCTGTACAAAAGGAACAGAATGAGGTGTGTTATGGAAAGCAATTTAGGTGGAATTATTGGGAAAATGAGGGGAATCTAAACATTTCCTGCTTTCTTTGTGCGATATGTTGGAGCCACAGCCGCTGGTGCGGTCTCAAGGGAGTAGACCACTCAAAATGAGATAATTCGATCTGCAGATGTGAATATGCCCAGTTTCTTAGTCTCTTAGGAACAGTTTCCCATGCCTGAGTTCCACTGAGGTTTGGGGAGGTTGACGGTTGCCGGCTGATGCTTGCATATCCCATCATTACTTTGGGGGAAAACACTGTGACTTTAGTGCAGAGAGGCTATTTATCTCATGTTGAGAAAGAAGTATTTACATGTATTATGACGCATTGGAATGATGAATTAGGACTGTTACAGAAAAATGGAGTGTGTGGGTTCCGGCCATTGGGCAGACAGATTACCATTATGCTGTGTGAGTAATACTTTATAAACCCATTTGTCACACAGAAAAGGTGTCACATGTAATCTGATTCATTGCATGTAATGGATTAGGGGAAATTTACTTAGATTTTCAGCAATGGGCACAAAAATAACTAACTTAACCCATCAGCAAACTGTATTTTATCTTTTAAATCTTATTAGGGCTCCTGGACCAACTCAAAGAACAGAGAGGCAGCTGTGTCTCGATGGCATCAGGTGGGGACAAGGTCACCATCGGGTACCACAAATCATAGCCAAAAGAGCTCTGTTTAGGCCGCGGACCTGACAGGAGGAGACGTGTAGGGCCGTGGATTCGGTGTAACTATCGACTGATCTGCTCAGGGTCTGGAGTCAAAGATGCTTTTCCTTACTTGAGGTACATACCGTAACAAGGAAAATACACCAATTAGTCCAAATATTCCATTAACTGATGGTTCTTAATGCTTTTTCATAGGCAAAGCAACAGGCAGAGGGAAACTGCCATATTTTGGCTGCTTCCGATCTACTAACGCTGGGGGCTAGGAAGTCGGAGGTCAGGGGGATAGTATAGTCCGGTTCAAGGTTCTGGTGAGCCCGTCTTCCTGGTTCATAGACAGCCACCGTCTCACTGTGACCTCACATGGCAGAGACAGGGACAAAGAGAGGAAGCAAGCCCTCTTGTCTGGAACTCTCCTTATGACGGCCCTAATCACACCCTGAGGGCTTTACCCTCATGACCTAATTATGTGCCAAGGGGCCATGTGCAAGGACCATCACTCTGTGGGTTAGAGTTACAACATATGAATTTGAGGGGAGGGCACAAACATTCAGTCCACAGTGGCCTCTAAATTTCCTTTTAGGGGAATTGTCTTACTCCCATTGTGTGTAGACTTGGTGCAAAGGCAGGTCAAGGTCACTGTGTCCTTTTTAGGAAGCCCCGTGAGGCAGATGTGCCCTTTTCATGAGAGGTGGGTGTTTGACCTCCATGTCTCCATTCAGGGCACTGTCTCTTGAGCAAGTGACCGGGATGGGACGGATGGTTGAAGCAGACCAGCCTGCTGCCGAAATGCCTTCCAGGGCCTGCGGTGGTCTTTTGGTCCCCTACCCCCAGCCCAACCTGGCCCTAATTCCAAAAGTCGGCCTTCAAGCCCACAAGGATTTCATGAACCTTCCTGATCATTTTTCTACCAAAGTCCGTAACGAGCTTCACTCCATTTCAAGCAAAGTCCATACTGATAGAGTCCTTCTCAGCTGGAAAGGATTAAAACCCCAAATACTCCCATATAATTCACGTCATGGGTATAAATTTCACTGACACAGGATGACTATAAACTTTACGAGGACTTAAAGATCTCATTCTCGTTCTGTCACTTAAAAGAACAGCCATATTCAGAAAAATACTGGACTAAATGCTAACCTGTATACGTTTTTAAAAGGTATGCTTTAGTCGGGATTCAAATTAAAGGTTTTATTAATTTGTCTGTGAGAGAGAGAGCACGGGTGGGGAGAAAGGGAGAGGGAGAAGCAGAGTCCCCACTGAGCAGGGAGCCCAATGCCAAGCGGGATCCCAGGACCCCAGGATCATGACCTCAGCCGAAGGCAGAAGCTTAACTCACTGAGCTGCCCAGGCTGCCCCTAATCTTGATTCAAATTAAATTTCAGTGTGAAGACTGGTGTTGGATGATTTGCCTTAAAATCCGAAATTGTGGAGTCGACCTTCATAGGTCAACACAAATGCTGTTTTTCCTGTTCAATGGATGTCAGCTTTTTGGTTTGATGGGGAGGATGAAGCCGTGAGCAGAAAGGAACGGGACGGACAGGATTAGAATCTCATGGTTCTCTCTGTCTGGCGAGAATGAATCCGTATCAAGTAACACCCAAGTTCTCCCAAGAGTCTTTACGTGCTGCTGTCATTTCTACTGACTTCAGACATGTCTGGTCTCCTGTATCACCTCCCAAATCAGGTCACCATCCTGTCTCCCTGGAAGTGTTCTGATAGCCTCTCCAACGTTCTCCCTGATCCCACAGTTACCCTGTTTCCTTATGTTCTCCAAAATACGGTCGGAGAAATCTTTAAGAACAGGAACGTGGTTGTGACAGTGTTTGAAAATAACCATAAGGTTGCCAGCTCCCCTTATCTTTTTGGATGAATGCCAGTGCCCCGTGCCATGACCTTCAGGATGTGGTCCCTGTCTACACCCAGCCACCCTCCCAGCCACGCTACATTTATTTCTAGCTACTTTGTGAATGTGCCACGGCCTCTCACGTCACTGCATTTCCTCCCATGTGCTGCCCACCACACCGTCCACGTGACCCTCACGTCTCAAATCCTCCCACCCAACTCCACCACCCATGTTTTGCCCCAATTCTGTTGATTCTTTGTTTAGTACATATTTCCTATCTCCTATCATTTGTCTTCCATGTCCCTTCTTGTCCTGAACACCCTCGCTGAGCCATAGAACCTACTAGACTAGAGTCTCGTAGTGGGACGTAACGGCCGTGACTCCGTCGTCGTCGTGTCCCCAGGACCTGACGTCATGGCGGACTCCTACCAGGTATCACGAGACGTATTTGTGGTTAGCATATGGTTGACTGCATCCCAAGTGCCAGCCCAGCCGTGAGCGGATGTCCCTCAGCTTGTAGAACCAGCTGTGTCTCTGGCTTCCGTATCTCCCACCGCCCTATGGACTCCGAGAACACCAACAAAGCCATCCTGGGGAGGGGAGTCTGTGCATGTGCCAGAGAGAGGGGATCGTTACTCAAGCAGGACAAGCTATCTATAGGGACAGCCTATGTGTCAAGGGCATTGATCAACTACCCCTTACCCCCACATGATGCATAGACGCCCACTGCAAAAGTCTGAAGATGACGATGCTACATAAATGTGAGTCAGGAGAGCACCGGGTCCTGAGGCCACACGCGCACACACACACACACACACACACACACACGCACAGCACGACTTGCCCACGACAGAGCTCCAGAAGCGGGCATCCGCCGAGGACCTCTCTCCGTACCCGGGAGATGGATGATCACGTTCTGGAGGGAGACCGTTAATCAAAATGTTACATAATTACGTTCTGCAAAGCACGATCCTCTCTGCACGATTCTGCTACAACAACATTTAAAATCTGTGCTTAAAAATGGGGCCAGACTGACATATTTTACGTGAAATAATTACACGAATTCGAGAAGTAGTAATTTTGGTAATTACCAAATAGTGTGATTCTGTCCCAATAAAGCATATGTCAGATTACATAAAAACATCATTACGCTGTTTTCCCCTTTTAGATTTTATGTATGTAGCATACAAGTTTCAATATTCTAATGCCTTTCTCCTTATCTTATTTAAGTAATTTTTTTTTTAAACAAACAAGTCATAGGGTTTTCTTGGTGTGACGTTGTCCTATGAAGTTTCAAGATCTGAAAATTTCCTTTGATCTTAAAACAGAAATGGGTCTTTTTTTTTTTTTTTGGTTTTGTTTTTTTTGAGTTTTTTGTTTTGTTTTGTGTGGGTTTTTTTCTATTTGTTTGTTTTTGGTTTTTGTTTTTGTTTGTTTGTTTGTTTTTTGGTTTTATGGGCAAACAAGGACCATGGGACAGGATGTGGCAAGTCGAGAGTTTTGCAGTTTTGCCCTCAAAGAAAGAAGGGATTTGTGCATCTCTCCTTCCTACCGATGACATTTTCCGTGAAACCTCTTCCAGAAAGAGAACTATTTGTTCTGGTAACTAATCATTATTAATGTGCTCTCTTCTACCCCGTAAAACACATAACATATGTCCTGAGTCTTCTCATGCTTATTATTGTATGGCCAGTAATAGGCTAATCTGTAGATGTAAAAATAGCCACTGGGAACTCGGGTCACACAGCAGGTAAATTCATGTCCTACTTTGTGCCATTTTTCCAGGTGAGGGGAATGGTTCCTGACATGGATCCACCTGACAGCTGTTGATGTCAATACAGTTTATGGACATGGACAGCAGGAAAGAAACTGGGCAAGGTCCTGCTAGAACATGGGTCGGGCATCTGTACACACACCCCCAGTGTTTATTCCTGGAGCTGATTGGAAACGAGGCTGTCCGGGGTCATTCAAAGAATACAATCACCGTATCTAACATATATTATTATAATAATACTACAATCATGCATCCTCATTATAAACAATCCAAAAAACCCCAATGATTTCCCCGGCGTTCCAGAACGCAAATGCCCGCTGTCTTGAATTCATAAAAGCAAGAAAAAAGTGGACGTGGTCTCTATTTTTTGAAAACAGAAACCACTTGTTACCTTTTCTGCAGAGACAGCCTTCGGTGCACAGTGGATGGGTGTCGAGACAGCCTGTGTCACGGCCTGTACGAGCCTGGGGAAAGGGGCACTGCCCCCACAAAAAAGTTGTGGCTCCAAATCATGACGCTGATATTAAGACAGAGAAATATTTTCCCCCAAAAGTTTTTTTTTTTTTTTTTTTATTTTATTTGCAAGACAGTGTGTTGAAACGCGCTCTGTCTTGTCTGTGTGCACAGCTCAGGGGCAGGGCTGTCCTGGGATCCGTGTGCCTGCCCTTGGTTTCCTTTATAGGAAAACACTTTCCCCTGATGCTTCATGGATCTGTGGGAAAGTGGAGGCAGGTGTCGCTGTGTTTCTCCGGAAGCCCAGAGCGATGGCTTCTGCCCCATTCTCCTCTTGCAACCGGGAAGCCGGCATGTGGCCTACCATAGGGCACACAGACTCTCTCCCCACTCAATTGGCTCGTCTTGGCCTTAACCCCCGTTGTTTGTCAGAGAATGATCCTTGCTCGTGAGACACATACAAGTCATTTCCAGCGACACCATCCTGGGAGGCAACATCTTCTGTCTGATCTTGGGATGGAAGGAAACCTTTTCAACGGAATTTTCAAAGCCATTGTCATTCCTCTTTAAAAGGACGGAGACCGGCAAAGGTCAGAGGAGTCAGGGTGTCCTTGGGCACGGCCACTCTGCAGAAGGCTTTCAGGAGCTGAAGCCTGGACGCCCCAACGGCCCTCGTTCTGGGAACAGAATAGAGGGACTCCTGCGAGGGTTTGGTGGGAGCTGACCTCAAGGCCTCCCAATTTGAGGCATGCTGGGTGTTGAGCGCAGGGGAGTCACCGTGGCGGGGAGCACAGACTGTGGCATGGAGATGCCATCTGGAGTGGCTCCATGGGGAGAAGATGTCCAAATATCCATTGAGCAAAGAGGCTGGGGGACGGCAGAGACTGGGTGCGGGGGACAGAGGTAAGGTTCCATATTCTGGCCGTGCTGATCTGGGCAAATGACACCCAGGAAACATCAGGGGGACATGGACATCATCCGTGTCGCTTTAACAGCCCATGTCAGGAGGACGACAGTTAATGCTGTGAATGTTGGTGCATTTATGGCATGTGGGGAAGGTGCAGAGACTGAATGAGATGCACTTGTTTGGAGGTCAAGGTCGTGGTGCATCAGGAGAGAGATGAGGACAAACACACGTGCACAATGTCCCGTGTCCCTCATTCGCACAGAGCCTGAATTTTGTCTCAGCATGAAAGCACCAAGATCCGTGGAAAGCGTTTGACTCTTTGTCCGTGAGAGCACAAGACATAAGCTTCCAGGCTGTGTTCGTGCTCCTCGGGGCGCGCCATGAAGCCAGCCCATCTATGGGACTGGCTAGTTTGACTGCAAACCAGACAAGCAGGGAGGGGAGGACCATGTCCTGTGCACACGCACACACCCCCAACCACCACCTTCTCTGAGGAACAAGGGGTTGCGGACGTGTCCTCCAGATTCCTGTCCTCAAAGAGGGGTGCTGAGATGGCCATCCTGAGCCCATCTGGCAGTCTCCAGCCTGACTGAAACCCAGTCACCACAGCGGGAACCCCTCATTAACATTTATTGTTGGCGTGAGAGGTTGAGTTCTTGGATGGACCCCAAGATACCTCTCGGTTGGTGTGCCTCGACATGGGAAGTCCCGTTTTCTTGGGAGTGGGCAGGACCTGTGACCACGATTGATGCCGCTTCCTTGGGGAGGAGACTTGTCGGTTGACCTTTGGGTCCATCAGTTACCCTGGGTGGGCCTGATCTAATCAGAAGATGGTATCAAGTCAGAGAGTGAGGCATTGTCTGGCTTGGAAGAAAGCAGACACCCACAGTGGGAACTGCTTATCGGGGCACGTGGCAAGAAACCACAGGCAGTCTCACAGAGCGGAGAGTGGTCCCTGGCCAAGCTCGAGGAGGAAAATTGGGGTTTTCTTTCTTTTTCTTTTAAGATTTTATTTATTTATTTGACAGAGATCACAAGGAGGCAGAGGCAGACAGAGCGAGAGGAAGGGAAGCAGGCTTCCTTCTGAGCCAAGAGCCCGATGCAGGGCTCGATCCCAGGACCCTGAGATCACGACCTGAGCCGAAGGCAGAGGGTTCACCCACGGAGCCACCCAGGCAACCAGAAAATTGAGGTTTTCATCCCACAACTAAAAGGCGCCGAATTCCACCATGGTCGCTGGAGCTAGAAATGAGAATACTTTGCTGACAGCCTGGGAGATCCCAGACAGAGGACCTAGACGCGTGACCCTGAGGAACCCGTGAGATAGTATATGGGTGTTGTCCCAAGTTCCTCCAACTGCCGTCATTTCTTACAGAGCACGCTGAAGCCACGGGCAGTCCTTCCCTTACGCTTTCCACTGTGGTTGCTAAGATCGCGTCCTCAATAAACCACCAAAAGGCTTGTGTCCGATGCCCAGTTCGGGGAACTCAAGCTTACACTGGTAAGTGTCCCAGAACGTGTAAAATCCAGTTGGATCAACAGCAAGGACTTGAGATCAAATCCATGATAATCCTCTCCTGACATTGCTGACTTCAAGGTCCCCCACGGTTTTCCCTTTGCCAGGGAAAACGAAATCGAACCTGGTCTTTTTTCCTAACTAAAATGTTCCCGAAACCAGGAACTGGGGTTTCTTCTTCTGGTTTCAGCGGGGAACACATTCCTTCACAAAGGAAAGACAGAGCAGGTGCGAGTTTAAATTAGGCTATGAAGGGATTTCGGAAGATGTTAGAAATAATGTTCTGTGTGTAAAGCGATCTGCGCGATGTCCACGGGAAGGGTTTTTTTCTATGGGTTTTTAAGTTTTTTTAAAGAAAGATTTTATTTATTTGAGAGACAGAGAGAGAGAAAGCACGAGTCAGGGGAGGTGTAGACGGAGAAGCAGGCTCCCCGCTGAGCAGGGAGCCCGATGTGGGGCTCGATCCCAGGACCCTGAGATCATGACCTGAACCGAAGGCAGAGGCTTTAACCCACAGAGCCACCCAGGGATCCCTAAACCCATCTTTATTAAGAAAGGGATAGGAGTTTTTTGTTTTTTCGTTTTTTTTCTCAAGCATGTATTACTTTGCCAGAAATGCCATATGAATGTGTCCAGATGGGGAGGTTGATTGTCTCCCCGTCGTGGAGGCTGGGAGTCTGAGATCCAGGCGGGGCTGAGGCTGGTGCCTCCTGTCTCCTCATAGGAACCCAGTCCTAGGGCATCAGGGCCCTCATGACCTCATTTTACCTGACTCCTATCTTTAAAAGACCCCATCTCCAAATACAGTCCCATTCTGAGGTCCTGGGGGCGGGGGGCTTCCATGGGTATGACGCACAACTCAACCCAGCCCAGCAAGTGAACAACCATGGGGAAAAGCCTTTCCCAGCCCTCCTGCCGCATTTGCGAACTCATCTTAGGGGAGACCGGCATGGCCACATATTCCCATGTGGTCCGCTGACCGCCAGCTCGCACGCGTGTGGCCCCTGGGGAGGAAGAGGAAACCACGGAATCCCTACACCGACTGCCTTTGATGACGGCACTGTTTCTCTTTCCATCCTGTCCCACTCGCTCGCCTTGGCTACACTTATAAAAGTGGCAGAACATGGGGGCCCCCCCTTCTGTGTTGGGGAGGCACGGCCTGATCGTGATTTTTTTTTAAAAAAAGGGAATAAGATACCTCGACATGCAAGGTTGGCAGGAACGAAGCCTGTTTTGGTGACCAGCGATGCCACGCCAAAAAAATAAAAGTAAAAAGATTGTGTGAAAGGCTCGCTTCTTTTCGGCTCGGTGCCGTGAACCCGCTCCCCGCCGGGGGTCCGGCATGCCTTCGTTTTCCTCCTTTCGCAGGGACAGAAAACACGCCAGAATCCGATCAGCCCTCGTGGTTTGCCAGCCCCGGAGGACATTTTCCACTCTTGGTGCCGATGCATGGATGACTCGAGGGTCTTCTGCAGCGTCCGGTTCGGGGGGAGTAGGGGCCGTATTTGAATTTTCGAGGGAAAGCCCGTTCCGTTGAAAGGAGAGCCTCTTGGTTTGCTGCTGCTGTCGCCGCTGCTTGCAGTTCTTGGGCTGGGAACGCCACTTGCTGCCAGGACCAGGGAGGAAGCGTTGGCATTGTCCACCGTGGAAGCCTGAAGGCCTGTGCGAGTTTCCCGTGGGCTCCAGGGAGTCACCGCAGCCCGCACGTCTCCAGACGAGGCGGCGCCTTCCCTAACAGTTCCAGAGGCCAGAAGTCCAACATCAAGGTGTCCAGGCCCTGTGAGGGCTCCAGGGAAGGATCCCTGTCCCGTTCCTAATTTCTGGGGTCCAGTTCCAATGCTTGGTGTCTCATCTCCACTCTGTCCTGACATGGGCATTTCCTGTGTGTCTTTGTGTCCCCTTATAAGGACACCGTCATTAGATTAGACCCCAACCTAAACCAACCGTGATTTCCGATCAAGATCCCTAACTAATTACACCGGCAAGCATCCTATTTCCAAATAAGGTCCCCTTCTGAGATGCCTCGGGACATCGGTTTGGGGCGGGCGGACCCTCTGGAACCCACACAGGCCCTGACCTTTCCCTGCCTTGGTCGTCTCTCTGTGGCTTTCCCCTTGCACGGACCGACCCCCAAGGCGCGGAGACGTCGCCTCTGCAGGAGGAACGAGAGGGTCTGCTCTTGTGGGCACAGCCCATTATTTATAGGAGGACCTGCCCCTGAATCACATGCCCAGAGAGTCCTGGGATCAGCAAAGTGGGGAGCACGTGTCCACAGCAGAAATCAGAATAAATGTTAAAGCTACAGGGGGGACGTGGGCCGCCGCCCCGAGGCTCCTGGGCTTTTGATTAATGAGGATGACTGCAAAATAGCAGATTCTTTGTTGCTGTAATTGGGTATTGTTCTCTCTTGCACACTTAATGAACTCTTGCTTCCTCCCCGCCCGCCCCGCCGTTTGTGTCCTTCACGTCCAGGTTGGGAGAACTCTTAGCAACGTCCCCCTTCCCCGCTGAGTTCCTTTCTGGGAGCTGGGTCCCGGGATCGGGGCGCCTGTCCATCAGAGGCACGCAGACACAAAAGGCGGGCTGGGCGGCTGCCTGCCAGACCCGGGGAGGACATTCCAGGGCCGGGCTCACATTCAGACTCGATTATCTCTGCTTTGGGGGACCTTGTTCTCTGCCAAAGGGATGTTACTAGGACACGGTGAGCTCTCCGGGCCTGCGGCACAAAGGGGCAGGAAAGTAGAGAGAGATCCAGTGTGTGCCTTGGGCGAGGAGGAGGCGTGGGGCTCCGTCCCTGCAGAAGGGGTTTGGGGGAGAGAACGGTCGGCTTCCCGTGCAAGGGGTAGTGATCCAAGTCCACCGGAATGACACCCAGGCCTGCCTGTGGAGGAAGATGCGCGGCCCGGGTGGCATTTGCCTGCCTTTCTGGAAATAGACACCAAAGAAAACATGATAATCACGGGGATTCTGGGAAAGGGTTGTGCCTGTGCAGTGGTTTTCTTTATAGGATCAACAGTAATGGACGTTATGCATTCCCACGTCCCCTGAGCTTTGTGGGGGGTGAGGGGAAGCATCCTTTGTAGTACCTCGTAGCTCTGGCCTCCCTCTTCAGAACGTCGTCCCTCGGGAGGTTTTGAGGAATGACCTGGCACGCACTCGTCCACCAAGGCATTGCCTCTGAGCGTGGAGGGCTTTCCTCTGCTCTAGACTAGCGGTTCCTAAACTGTGGTTCCAGCGTGCCGCCATTTTTGTAAAGAGTTTTGGGCATGGGAGCCATGCCTGTGTGTGTGTGTATGTATGTGTGTGTGTGTTGCCTATGGCTGCGTTCATGCTACAATAGTCCATTTCACGTTCTGGGGTCTTTAGACCCAGAGAGTCTAAAACAGCCACTCCCAGGCCCTTTGCAGAAGCCCTGTGCGGAGCTCACTCCGGGGGAGCACGTTTTCTCACGCTCTAGGGAATCCCATCTTTCTCTGGGATGTGCAACTCATCATGTCTAATGTCTTTCGCAGAAACTGGAGGGATGTGGCCATGAGCGAGGGAGTAGGAAGAGGCAAGGGGGGGTTCTCCCGGCGAGCGTTCGGAGGGAGCCTGGCCCTGCAGAGAGCTGGAGGTTGCACTTCCGGACTCCAAAGAGAGATGTGGCTCTTGGGCATGTTCATGAACCCACGGGGTTCAGTGATAGCAAGTTCCAATACACAAATGGTAGCAAGTTTCGAGCCATGGGTTAGGAGTAGAAAAGGGGAAGAGGCCACGGCCAAGACGGATGAGCACGGGCAGAGGAAGGAATTCTACTGTACAGAAGGACAGGAAAATACTCAGGGGAAAATATCCCCTTCCACAAGATACATGTCTCTCCAGCCTCGAGGTCCCCTACCTGCACAGCTACAAAGGAGTGTCTCCGTATGTTCAAATATGACCCCACGGAGTCAGGATTGATGCCCGTGTTCTGACTGCAATTTTATTCCCCGGCGTTTTTCTCTGTGATATGGAACTAATTAAGTCTAACGTCTTTGCCGTTGGTGGGCAAGATTATTGTCTTAACCATATCGAAGAACACCTCGCGGGACTTCCGCATTAAAAAAATATTTATTTTTGTCTGAAAATATTGATGTATGTTCTCCTACGATGGGGGTGTTCATCCTACATTTTTTATTGTAGGATTAATTTACTCACATTTCTGGGACATATAGAGCTTGAGAAGCTGTGCTAGGTCAGACCCGTGAATGCTGGTGATGTCATGTGCCTCTAATTACTTAAGATCTAGTGAACACATTTCCACAGCAGTTTCTAATTGATACCCACGTTCGAGTGTGTGTTACGCCAACCCTAGGAGGTAGAGAACAGTCCAGCAGACTTTGGTAAATCTCTTTTTTGTTGTTGTTATTATTTTGCATTTTTTCAGCTCACACTCTGTGCATCGTAATACCCTTCAACAATGCAAAATAGCACAATAACTAGTCTTCAACAGTGATTCTGGCAGACCTTAACAACCATCATCTTTAGTACCGAACTCGGGGAGAATTACCCTTTCAACATTTTACAAGGTCACAGAGTGACTCCCGATATCCATTTTTCTTCATTTGTCATGAACATGCCGACGGTTGTATATTACCAGGCCATCGAAATCTTCCTATTAAAATGCATATTAGAATATTTAACATTCAAAGTACAATGGCGAAAAAAAAAACTTTTCTCTATTTCTGGAAAATGTACAAGTGGGATTAGGTATTCCATGCTAATGTAAGAAAGAAATTCCATTTAGTCTAGGCAAAGAAGTCTGGGCAGGGAAGAGAGAGGTGGCAGAGAAACAGGCAAGGGGCTTGGAAGGGGAGGTAAAAAGCTGATGAGAGGGTCAACCATGAGACGAGGTTAGAATAAGTACGCTACAGTTAACTGAGACCAGAAACCAGAAATCCTTTCATCAAGGCTGCCATAGGCATTCAGACCTGTCCAACTGGGTCCTGTTGGAATAACGTCTCTGTTTTCTCTGGTTCTGTTTGTCTCTTTGTTTTTTAAGGAATTCTTTAGGGAGAAAAATGCAGAATTTATTGAAGAATGTAAGAAAAAAAAAACTCGCTGAAATGGACCAAGAAAGGCAGCATGTTACTGGATGAGGCTATTCAATATAGTCAATGTTTTTTTTAAACTTTTTTTTTTAAGCAAATCTAGGTTTGACACGAAGTTAATGAAAATGACAATGGAATTTGTTATGTGGCTGTTCACAGAATGTTTCTTGTGATCATCTGGAAGAATCAATGTACAACAACAGTCATGACAATTTGCTTAAGAGGAGCCATGAGGGGACACAGAGAGAGAGAGAATGAATTATCGCAACCAGAAATCTGCAATTATTCAAGCCGCGTGATATCAGAACAAACATATAGAGACTGATGAGGGAAACGGAACAGACACATGGAGAAGCATACAAAAAGGCACACGTGCATGAAATCATCTCGCGCGAGGTAATGAATATTTGGGCGAACTCTTTAGGAGAAGAATGAAATCCACTTCCCAGCTAATTAAACCCCAGAATCAAATAGACTTCCTAGAACCAACACTTCTCCTTCAAGAAAGAATATCACACTCATCTTGACAAAGCAAGAGAAGCATGTTTCTTTATTTCTTTTTTTTAAGATTTTATTTATTTATTCGAGAGAGAGAGAGAGAAGGCATGAGGAGGGGGAGGGACAGAGGGACAGAGGGAGAAGCACATTCCCCGCTGGGCAGGGAGCCTGATGGGGACTTGATCCCATGACCCAGGGATCACGACCTGAGCCGAAGGCAGGTGCTTAACTGACAGAGCCATCCAGGTGCCCCTAGAATAAATGTTTCAAATCAGAAAACAGTTTTCTGGTTCAGAAAACGGACACCTGCCTGAGGTCCAGAGACAGCGCTCTGGCTTTGCACCAGACCCAGATCCTAAGCCCTACTGAGCACGAAGGTATCATCCTGTCTTCAAACAAACTGACGTCCACAGTTAAGTTAATCCAACGGAAGCTAACGTATTGTCTTGCGGACCTCCGGCGGTCTGTTCCATGGTTTCTGTCTTTCTCTCTTTGTGCCGTAGTTTGGATACCTCGCACTGGCGTCCGAAAGGAAAGAACGGAGAATGAGACATGGAAATTATTCAGAGAGATCGTATCCGGGGCTTTCTAAAATCCACGAAAGGTGGCCAAGCACAGATTCATGGTGTTTGGAGAAGCTCACGTAAGATCCGCACTAAGGAAACGGCGCTAAAGGGTTTCACAGACCCAGCGCTGAACACCTGAGATCAACAGTCGGTCCTGATGCTGGCTGGAGTCACGAAGATGACATTTGGCATTACAGGTGACATTCCACCAGAAGGAAAGAGAGGCCCGAAGGCAGAGAGGAAAGACATCTTGATGGTGATGAACGAAGAGTGTCCACTTAGGATTACATATCCAACGGAAACCTCCTACAAAACCCAAAGGGAGAGAAAGACAGTCTCAGGTGAGTGAAGGCTGAGGCATTCCTTTCCAGGGGGCCTACTCCTCAAGGCATGGTACAAAGTATAAAAAATATAAAATATAAATATAAAAATAGAAGGTCTTCGGGATGTAGTGAAGGAGGGCTAGATAAAACGCAGGTATGCAAAAAGGAGAGACTATCTGGGTACATTAAAAATATGCATTTTTTTAAAAGTCGGCTCCATGCCCAATGATCCATGAGCATGGGATAAAGACTTGAGCCAAGATGGAATCAGACATTTAACTGACTGAGTCACTAGGTGCCCCTCAAATACATATATTTTTAGTATCTCTCTGTTCAAGTTTCTTTTAACAAGTGTCCCCTGTTTAAAACAAAACTTATAAGAATATTTTCTGAGATAGTCGGTGTTGAGGTGATTTGCAGAACAATGAAAATGTAATGAGCAGAAAGCGAGTACATGCAAAGGGCCTGCGGTAAGGTTTGAAGCTAGGATCTAGGATGAGCCCCATGTGGATACAGGGTCCTCGATCTGGGACTAGTATGTCCGAGGGATGGAATTTCACATTTTATGTAATTTTAAGGTATTTCAACAGCTGCAGATGACAAATGATGACCATATTGGACAGTGCAGATCTAGGCTGTCTAGGATAGAGATGGGGAAGCATTTCCTTCAAAGATCAAGTCGGATGTAGTTTGTTTTTTCTTGACCAACCGGTGAAATGAAGAATGTTATGTTGGTACATAGATGAGTTTTTCACACGTGATCATTAAAAACGGAAGAAGCGTTCTTAGCTAGTTGACCCTACAAAAGCATGCGGAGAGCTAGATTCTTCCCATCGAGCAATCATAAAATAACTATCTAATCAATAGAGGAGAGACAATGGAATACTCAGAAAGTTCCAATTAATCCCCAGAAAGGCACACAAAGAGTATCAGGTAACACAAAACAGAATATATTCCTAGTGAGAGAGTCAACAGCAAAGCTATTTTGGAAGGTCAAATGTACTGTGGTGCTCGGGGCCAGCAATTCTCTGCTGGATATTTACATCCAAGACCGGAAAATGCATGGCCCCAAAAAGACTCGTTCAAGAATGTTCATAGCAGGTTTTTTCCTCATGAAGAGAAACAGGAAACAACTCAAATGTCTGAGAAGAGGACGGATAAACACGTTCCCATAGTGCCACACAGTGGATACTACCCCACAGTAGTAAAAGGCAGGGAAGCAAAAAGTGTCAATCTTGGTAAGTTTCCATAAGTTGGATACATTGTGACGAGCCATCCAGATGCTCTAGCCTTGTGTCCTTTCCAAGTGGGGCAGTGTTGCTTCCTTTCTCCTATTTCTGTATTTTCTGAATTTTTTTAAAGGAGATGAAGACATTAAAAAAAATTTTTTTTTTTATTTATATGAGAGGAAGAGAGAGAGCAGAAGCAGGGGGTGGGGCAGCAAGAGAGGGAGAAGCAGGCTCCCCGCTGAGCAGAGAGCCCGATGCGGGGCTCGATCCCAGGACCCTGCGATCACGACCTGAGCCGAGGGCAGACGCGGAACCGACAGAGCCACCCAGATACGCCCCCAGAGGTAGACATTTTAAAATAAATAATTTCCAATAAGTTCATTGTCTTCTCGAAGAGCTTTTCATACGTGCACATCCCATCGTCGAGATCCTTCACGCGCGTGCGTGTACAACGTATTTTCCATCAAAGACTCGTTTTCATGATTGTTAGCATTGCCCTCAGAAGCAACTCAGAGTGAAATTAAAAATTTCATTCAACTTCTACAAACGTTCATTCTAATTTGGGTATGTAGTGGAACAAATACATTGTGATTATTCTTAACATCCATCGGAATTGTTTCCTACTGTATCACTTCCCAATTGTTGGGTAGATTTAAGCAATGCTACGTGCCCTTCCATCCCTGCAAAGCACAGTGGCGAAAATGGATTTACCTGCTATGTCACCAAAGGCTTCCATCCGCCAGGGACACACTGGAAAATCCATTAGGCTCTAAGTTACCCGGGACAATAGCTGTTACACAAAGAAATCTCTCCGTACCCCCTACCGCCGCTCCCTTAGAAACCAAAATAGAGCTTTGATGGCTCTTACCTGCCCTACATCGTGAAGCATTGTCATGACCTAATTTCCTGAAGTTGGGGGCTTCAAAGCACTGCGTGGGGTGTCCCAATCCCTCCTCATAAACTCTGGACAAAAGCCCATTCCCACTGTGGATTCTCTCAAGTTTCCACCAAGGTATGAACACCTGTAAGGATTTTCCACCGTGAACTTGGGATGGTCTGTCATGCTTCAAGGAAGGCTACTTATTTTCTCGTCCCACGAGTCCCATAACCATTTTCTGTCAAAATGCTATGACGTTATGAAGCTATAAGAGCCCAAGAGGCATAGCATCCGATTGGCTGGAGCTAGAATTTTCTCCGTCACATACCTTAATTCAGTTTGATAATACTGTATGGTACCCATTTCTCAGAATCATGGTGGATCTAAATCTGGTTGGAAGTATCAACATCATCAAGAGCGCACCAGCAGATGTGGCCTGACACCAGCCTGGAGGATGCCCAAGCTGACCTCCTGAGCTCACAGGTGAGATGTCCATGTTGTTCCTTCTAGTACTTTGCTTTAAGGAGACTCCTGGCCCCTTCCTTTGTTTCAGCCTAGAGAGGGGAGGGTTCCAAATACCTGCCTACAACTCACACTTCTCCTCCTCCTCCTCTTCCTCCTTCTTTTTATGCCATATGTATTTCATTATTTTTCTCATTTTACCGAATTTTCTAAAGGTTCAAGAATTTCTCCAAAGCCTTGCAGCTCTTTTTTTTTAATTTACTTTTTCATTTTCTATTGTGTTATGTTACTCACCCTATAATACATCATTACTTTTCTTTTTTACATCATTAGTTTTTGATGTCGTGTTCCATGATTCATTGTTTGTGTATAACACCCAGAGCTCCATGCAATCCGTGCCCTCCTTGATACCCGTCACCTGCCCCCCTCCCTGCTAAAACCCTCAGTTTGTTTCTCAGAGTCCACAGTCTCTCATGGTTCACCTCCCCCTCCGATTTCCTTCAACTCCCTTCTCCTCTCCATCTCCCCATGTCCTCCGTGTTATTCCTTATGCTCCACAAGTAACTGAAACCATATGATACTTGACTCTCTCTGCTTGATTTGTTTCACTCAGCATAATCTCTTCCAGTCCCGTCCATGTTGATACAAAAGTTGGGTATTTGTCCTTTCTGATGGAGGCATCATACTCCCTAGTGTATATGGACCACATCTTCCTTATCCATCCATCCACTGAAGGGCATCTTGGTTCTTTTCACAGTTTGGCTGTTGTGGACGTTGCTGCTTCTCACAGTGCCAGCCCTGGCATCCAACTGGCACGTGTGTGTGTCTCGGAGGTTCTACACAATTCATATATTCACTCCCCTCACCAGGTCACCTCTCCCTTTTCCTCACTGACCACACACAGTCACTGTTGATTCTAATATCCAAATAGGTGTGTGTGTGTGCATATGTTTCTCTGTGTGTTCTTTTCTATATATGTATACATATATACATATTTTTAAATTTTCTGAATTTCTACTGAAGCCGGCCAGCTTCAGACCAGTGTCTCCTACCTGGACTACTGCAGTAGACCCCTCGGTGGGTCTCTCAACTTTCCTTGTGCCCGTCTCCTATGCGTTCTCCTTAAGGAAGTCTCAGTGTGCTGCTACCCTGGTTAAAATCCTTCGAAAATGGCTTTTATTTTTAACATTAGGATAGAGTCTAAAAGGTTTCAAATGACCTACATAGACCCCATTTGATCAAGCTTGCCTCATCCCTGTCCCTCGAAACATGGCACTGAAATGATAGAATGTTCCTGGGGAGACAACAAAGCTTTTAAATAGGGTCAACTTTAAATGTTCTTCGGGATTTAAGCAGAGCTTCTGGTGTCCTTTTCATAGCTGAAATTTTCACGTCCAGGTGGTCTCTGCTCAGACGAGTGTGGGGTGGCCAGCTGCCAATTTCTCAACACAAGACAGTGTGATCACAAGTTCAGATGAGAAGACTTTGGCAGAAGACAATGTGAACAGGTTAGCATTTTAGACACTCAAAAGAGTCCTCATGGAATTAAAGATGTCCTCTAACCCACCTGCTTGCCCTTCTAGTACATCTTTCCAAAATCCCTGTTGTGACCACAGGGGACCATGATTGCTTTTTGTCAGTTAAAATATCCATATAGGGGATGAAGAAAAGAACAGAAGAGTTTATACAGGTCATTGAAAAATAACACTGGCCGCTGTGTTAGTTTCCTAAAGCTGCTGTAAGAAACTATCACACATGAGGGTCCCAGATAGTGACCGTCTGACTGTCCTGGAGGCTAAGAGTCTGAGATCCAGGCAGGTCTGAGGCAGGTTCCTCCTGAGGCTTCTCTCCTTGGCTTGTAGATGCCATGTTCTCCCTGGTCTTCATGTGGCCGTCGCTCTGTGCATGTCTGTGTCCGTATCTCTTCTCAAAAAGACCCTATTGGATCGAGGTCCACACTAACAACCTTATTTTATCTCAATCCCCTCTTTAAAGACCCTATATCCAAATACAGTCCCATTCCAAGGTCCTGGGGACTAGGGCTTCAATGTATGAATTTGGGGGTGGGACATGGTTTAAGCCCTAACAATAACTTTCACTAAAAGTATAATTCCGTCTCCCTTCTTCTATATAGCCTGTCACTTGGTGTTCTTAGGGTGTTTTGATAAATGACTTTGGCCACATATTGATCTTTTGATGCATATGGCAGGCTTGGAGAAATAATTGATTGGCCTGAATTCCTGTGAATGTGTGTAAATGACTAATGCTGGCATCCAAGTGTTCTGAAAATATTCAATCAGGTTGGACGCATGAGTCTGTGAGGGTCGTATAGGATGTCAGTGACCATCAGCGAGAGTGGCTCACCGTTTTCTCTCCGAGGTTCACTTTTGTAGAATATTGAGTGGGAAAAGATCTCAAGACTTTGGACATGGGGAAAATTCATTTTCCAAAACATTAAGATAAAACCGGGATTAGGGGGGGAAACTAACCATGTTTCAGAAGCAACATTTGGAGGAAGGGTCAGAAAAGATATCTTCGCCTTTCGGGATCTGTACTTTCTGTGCCCAATTTAGTAGCTGCCGTGGGGCATTGGAAAGACGATTAGCATGTAGAGTCACAAAATCAAAATTAAAATCAGAGCCATGTTATTTCCAATGATATGACTTTGGGGAAAGTGCTTACCTGTTCACTGTGATTAGAAAATGAGCTAAATATAGATTTCAATGTCCTCTAGCCCTTAGAGAAGGCCGGACACCTCCTTCTGCCAGCAGCTTGAGAGGGAAATGCCAGTTTTAGGAAACATAAAGCCACACGACCACCACCTATGAATTTTTACAGGTAACATTTGGAGAAATCAAAATGGCAGTTTGGTTACCCGTCTTATAGGTGAGTTTGTTTTGTTTTGTTTTGTTTTTTAAAGATTTTATTTATTTATTTGAGAGAGAGAGACAGACAGACAGACAGACTGAGAGAGCATGAGAGGAGAGGTCAGAGGGAGAAGCAGACTCCCCACGGAGCTGGGAGCCTGATGTGGGACTTGATCCCGGGACTCCAGGATCATGACCTGAGCCCAAAGGCAGTCGCTTAACCCACTGAGCCGCCCAGGTGCCCTCAGTGAGTTAGTTTAATTCACTTTAACGCGTATCCATAAGTCGGCTTAGGGCTAAGTTTTTGGTTGATGAGAAGCATGATTACACGGATATTTCCAGCAGGATATCTTTATGTTTTAAAAAGTAAGTACTGGGGCCCCTGGGTGGCTCAGAGGGTTAAAGCCTCTGCTTTCGGCTCAGGTCATGATCCCAGGGTCCTGGGATCGAGCCCCACATCGGGCTCTCTCCTTGGCGGGGAGCCTGCTTCCTCCTCTCTCTCTCTGCCTGCCTCTCTGCCTACTTGTGATCTCTCTCTGTTGAAAAAATAAATTAATTAATTAATTTTTAAAAAAAGTAAGTACTGAGGGGCGCCTGGGTGGCTCAGTCGATTAAGTGTCTGCCTTCGGCTTGGGTCATGATCTCGGGGTCCTGGGATCAAGCCCCACATCAGGCTCTCTGCTCAGTGGGAAGCCTGCTTCTCCTTCTGCCTCTCCCGCTACTTGTGTTCTCTCTAATAAATAAAATCTTTGGGAAAAACAAAAAATAAGAAGTACTGAAATTTTTGTAAACCTTTTGTTTTTTTTTTTGAAAGTTTGTGTCCTCTACCTGTACCATGTGTTTATTCTCATTTTGGTCCTCATCATAATGCTCAATTTGTTGAATCACAATTGGTTGCCATGGAGATGATAGGGATGTCACAAACAGGATTATGACTTCAAGTAGGGAATAAACAGCAGGCACACGGAACTCTTAACAAAATCCTGTTATTATGCAAATAACCCTCAAATAATTGAGTGTAACCCAAAAATGCCTAATTTTCTTTTGTGGGGGATTTTTCTCTCCCCCCCCTTTGGTATAGAAAAATGCATCACCATCTGCTGAATGCAATTGTACAAGGCAAATCTCACAGAACTCAAAAATGGATTTGAGAGTAAAATACCCTGGTGTGCAACATATAAAAAAAATCATGACTGATACGATGCTAAGACAATTTTAGGAAATGCAATGATCTGTCCAAATTTAACCAGAGACGCTTTTCTAAATCAGAAGAGTAATTGCGAACATGCTGAATGACGGCCACATTACAGACACAAAAATAGAGCACTCGCATCAGATATCACATACACCTAATGGGCGTCTGAGATGGCAAAAGTCGCCGCTCACCCACACACGGTACCTCAGCGCTGACCTTAAGCAAAGATAGAAAGATGGGATGGTTTCTAGGACACCATGAAAGCCTTCTCGGACCGGAAGTACCGTTCTAAGGAATGTAGAACGGCAGCTAAATTTGCCATGTGAGTCCATCTTTATAATAAAAAGGAAAAGAGTATTGAGATACGGGGCTGGTTACTGTTATGTAAGTTCAGTGAGTTCTTACTGTAACGTCGAAGACACGCACACCATCTTGCCATCCCCGCTATCTTGTGCTCGTGAGGTGTAGAGATTAGGGATGGCACATGCCTGTGGTGCACAATTTTGGAGCCAGTATTTAAATCACACTCAACAACTCTACTGTCCAACTCAAGAGGTGACACCTCGAGGCTCAACATCTTTGTTAAAACACAGTTAACTGAAGCCAACATTAGCACTCTGTAGGACCTTGAGTCCTAGGATGTATCATGGTTTGGTCTTGGTCTGGGAGCCTTTTGCTCCTGGTACTCAGTAAACTGATTTTGACTCTCAGCTCCTTAGACATGATGCAATCTGGCCCAACCATATTGGGTTTTTCCCATACTGGTCCAGTCCTGTCTTCAAGTTTTCCTCTTCCTTTTCCTCATATGCGGTGCCAAAGGTCTCTCGTCCATGACATGGCAGCCGAGGATGATCTACTAAAGGCACAGTGAGAAGGACTGACAATTATGGTTTAATAAATCTAGATATCATGGTGCTTTTTTAACATCCTTGTTGATACCCTACAATTGACCTATTTTATGCATGCATTTCCATGACTTCAAATATATTATAGAGTTGTGCCGTCATCCCCTCACCCTCCCCTCAAGTCATTTTGGAATGTCTCCATCACCGCAGAAAGAAAACTCATGCTTATGAGCCATCATCCCCATTCCTTCCCTCTCATCCTGTCCCCAGGGCTAGACAACCACCCAACTATTTTGTGTCTCTACAGGTTCACCTTTTCCGGGCATTTCATATACATGCTGATATTTTAGTTGTAATAGTGATAAAATATGGATAATGTAAAATGTACCAACTTTACCATTTTAAGTGTATGGTTTGGTGGTGTTAAGTGTAGTCATGCTGTTGGACACCCATTCCCGCCATCCAACCACAGAACTATTGTCATCTTGTAAAACTAATGCTCTGTACCTACCAGACAAGAACTCCCTATCCCCCTTACATATGTGCTTTTTAATGACTTTTTTTTTCTCAAAATTCACCCAACTTGTGGTGTATATCCGCTCTTCGTTCCTTTTCATGACTGCATAATACTTCAATGGACCACTTTGGTCTGTATTCACACCTTGTTGATGGGTATGCGGATCGTTTCTACCTTTTGGCCCTGGCGAATGATGGCTATGATTCACAAGAAGGTGTCATGTGGATGAATGGTTCCTGTTTCTTCTGGGTAGACACCCAGCAGTGGAACTGTTGAGCCACATGGTAATTCTAGGTTTCACATTTTGAACACCTGCCAGCCTGTTTCATCAAAGTAGCTGTGCCATTTTCTGTCGCCAAGCAATATATGAGAGTCTCAGTATCTCCTCATCCGGACCCACACTTGTTTTTCCCCGTGGTTTCTATTTCAGCCACCTTAGTGGATGCCACATGGTATCTTGTTGAGGTTTTGATTTGCATCTCTCTGATGGCTGATGATATTGAGCATCTTTTCATGTAAGTCTTGGCCACCCACGCATCTTTTTTTTGGGAGAAATTTCCATTTGCATTTTTAATTTGATTATTTATTCTTTTGTTATTGAGTTATTCACCTATCCTGAATAAAGTCCCTTATTGGATACATGGCTTTGCATTCTTTTCTCTGTCTGAAAGTTGTGCTCTCATTATCTTGATGATGTCTCTTGAAGAGCAGATATTTTTAATTTTGTTGAGGTCCAGCTTTCTCTGTCTTCTGTTGTCATTGTGCTTTTTGCTTCATTGCTGAGAAGTAAAGATCCAGCTTCCTTGTTTATATGTCCACATCCAAGGCAGGAACCACGTGTGTCTTGTATGAGAAATGTATCCCCAGCACATGACCCATTGTCAACTAAGTAGTAACATGAAATACATAGCTTGGAATACACCAATACTTTATAGCCGTAGAGTCTATGGTTTCAGATCCCAAGCCCAGATGCCATGTTTTAATTACAACTGAAAGTCAAGATGAACATAGCATGAGATAGAAGAACTCAACAGATAAGATCTGTATATCTGTCAACTTACCATGCTCTATGAGCTAAAATTCATTTTTTTTATTAAACCTTTTCCATCCATGGAGAGGGCATATCTTAAAATAACAAACCCCCAAGGATGCTGATAGAAGTGGACTAATCAAAACTACTCAAAGTCTTGGTTTGAATGGAAACCAAAGAAGAGCTAAGCTCTTCCAACAATGGGGAACATCTGCTAATGTAATAATAATGGATTGTAACATGGATCCTAACATGAATCCTTACCCTAGCCACATATAGAACTCTAACATGGTTTGGATGGCACCAACGAGAAGACACCGGGAAGCTGCATACGTCATTTAGGAGATCATAAACGATGGAAAAGAGATGTCTACTTCAGAAAGCCAATGACTGGATGGGTCAGACAGAAAACACATGCCCATGAATCTCACACCACCAGACCCCTCTGCTAGGCTTTAGATCACTAGACTACACGCATACATTCTATAGTAAACAGCTGATGCATTATCTGCCCTTATCCACCCAAGTGGAATTCTCATTTAGTGGCATTACTGCCCATAGCCTGTAAATAGAACTACAATTATGATTTCGATTTGAAAAAACAAAGACAGGCAGGAAGGGAATCACTGTCATTAAGGAAGGGAAGCAGTCATTAAGCATTGTCACTATTCCGTCTTTCGGATGAGAACACGTGCATTATTCCAGCCTTCTGGCCTGGTGAGAATGCTGGATTCAACACTCTGGAAGGTCCTTCTCCATTGTACCTATGCCTCTGCATAATCATATCAGGGAAGGTGCTAACCCCGTTACACACACACCCCCCTCAGAAATGTCTGAATCTCAATTTTGCTCAACCATAAAGTACTTGGCTAAATGCCACAAATCTCCCCAAAATGTAGACACAACTAGTGGAGCTACTGTTTCGAACCTTTGAAATACTTCTAGTAAGATGTCGTGGATTGGCTGCCAATGCTATTTGGTTGCTGAGAAAAGTGAACTAATCAGAACTGAAGCAGCTGATTGGGTCATCAAGGGTGTGTCTGAGAATGACCACGGTTGGCACATGAGAATAAATGTTTTGTTTTTTGTCTCTTTTTTTTTTTTTTTAAAGATTTTATCCATTAGAGAGGGAAAGAGAAAGCATGAGCAGGGGGAGGTATAGAGGGAGAAGCAGGATCCTGGCTGAGCAGGCAGCCAGATGTGAGACTTGATCCCAGGCCCCTGAGATCATGACCTGAGCTGAAGGCAGAGGCTTAACCCACTGAGCCACCCAGGCGCCCTTGGAATAAACGTTTTAAACCATCTCCATTTTCCTGCTCCTTTCCACTCTTCTGTACAACGTTTTCCTGGACAGCTCTATTTCTTGGGTTTTTCTGTGCATCTTGATCCAAAATGTGATGACCTAATCCTTAGTTAGAATTGATGACATTGCCCTCAGACATGTCACACTGTGAACCGAAATGACTCTCCTGGAGAGAATGAAAGACGCATGTATAAAAATACAACTCTGCCCGCTGTCAGTCATAAAGCCATGTAGTAATGAGACGCTGAATGCCACACCCAGGGAAATCTACAGGACATTTCCCCAACTTGACTTTTTTTTCCTCTTATAAACTAACATGCCTCCTAGTCAGGACATGCTCATTTCAAAGAGGGTTTTCTTTGTTCTGTTATTACCAGTGACGGGAGGGATTTCATCATGGGTATCCTACAACTCACTGTTACTTGCTTCCAAAGGAACATTTCAGCTCCCTACCTGACCATGCAGCTTCTGCTTATTGTCCTACTGATGGTTATTCAGAAAGAAGACCTTCAACTTGGACAACTAAGGGTGAACGAATAGTCTTCCTGTTATTTTTCTTTCTTCTATTTCTCCCCAAAGATGTGTTGCACAGACTGTCTACACTGGCTTCTCTGCAGAATTTCTGGAATTCTATGGCCCTGTTTAATACGTGGTATGCAGGAATGGGTGTTGCAACTTAAAGAATTCCTAACACTGCATTGCAAATATGCATTTGCTCTTTTCATAAAAACCACTTATGCTTTCTACTCTTCTTCCTATAAGAAACAGCATAGCAAAATCTTTTTTTTTTAAGATTTTATTTATTTATTTGACAGAGAGATCACAAGTAGGCAGAGAGGCAGGCAGAGAGAGAGGAGGAAGCAGGCTCCCTGCTGAGCAGAGAGCCCGACGTGGGGCTCAATCCCAGGACCCTGAGATCATGACCTGAGCCAAAGACAGAGACTTAACCCACTGAGGCACCCAGGCGCCCCAGAAACTAGAATCTTAACAGTGCCTACTTTTCAGGGTTCATGGGTAACTCAGTTGGTGAGGCATCTGACTTTGGCTCAGGTCATGATTCTGGGGTCCTGGGATCCAGTCCTGCATCGGGCTCCCTGCTCAGTGGGGAGTCTGCTTCTCCCTCTTCCTCTGCTTCTCCACCACCCTCCCTGGTGCTCTCTTTCCCTCTCCCTCTCTCCAAGAAATAAATATATAAATCTTAAACACACACACACACACACACACCAAAAGCAGCTAGTTTTCAAGAGTCGCCCATGCGGAGATTCTCTGCCTGAGAACTACTGGCATTTGGGTCCAGCAAAATGGTGGAAAAAAATCAAGACTGGTTGGGAAGCTTACAATGACACATAAAATGTATAGACATGGAGGATACATAACGACTATTATTATCGGCGTAGCTGTATCAAAATTCTCCCTTCTGATAGAAAACTTTTCCTATTATAATGCTTTAGTAAAAGTTCTGATTTGCACACGCTGTACATTTGGCTCAAAAAGGTGTACTCTGTTGACTTCACAGTTTTGAGACATGCAGGTGGCATACTGGGAAGGAATGTTTGATTCAACTTCTTCAGCAGAAAAACTCTAATTCTCACTTTCTCAAGGAAAATCGACTGGATTTTTTTTTAAGGATTTATTTATTTGAGAGAGAGAGAGAGAATGAGCAGGGGTGAGGGGCAGAAGGAAAGGGAGAAGCAGGATCCCTGATGAGCAGGGAGCCCGATGCAGGACTTGATCCCAGGACCGGAGATCATCACTTGATTCAAAGGCAGATGCTCAGCTGATGGAGTCACCCAGGCATACCCCCAGCTGGCTATATTTTATAAAGTTCAGCAAAGAATTAAGAGATCTACCTGTCAGCATGCAGCCATGGTGAAGATTCTGGAAACCCTTTGCTGTTTCTTGTTCCTCTCCCAGTATTGCACTGGGAGTGGATTTTGCAAGACTGTCATTTAATAAGATTTGCAATGGTGAGCTGTTCCTCAACACCACCTCTGACGCCAAAAACGTGTGGCTTCCCTGCACCAACGTTCTCGTTTTCTCACAGCATCCGGGTGCTCCCACAATGCAGTGCCACAGAGACACTGTTTATCTGCAGTGAATGCAGACCCCACGGGTCAAGGGCTGAGTCCCACTAGACTGTCCCCCACTTCAGATGCCCGCCACGCATGGGACTGATGGGGTCCGTGATCAAAGGAGCAAGACTGATACAAAGCAAAAGTCAAGCAGAGCTTTATTTCGCGCCAGCACCAAGAATCAAACTGACCAGCCGGGGCTGTCTCTTACGGAGAGACCGGCCACCCCCAGCCTCACAGACTAATTTTTATAGAGCAAAGGCCATGTGATTGAGCCTGGCCAATGAGACTGTAACACACAGAGAAAGTTGCTTAGTCATGTTAGGTCACACACAGGTGGCAAATTGAATTACAATTTATCCTATAGTAGCTGTTTGAACTAGCCTATCACTCTGGTCAGAACTGGCGCCCTAGTTTGGTGCCCAAAAGGCGGGGTTTACATTCTTTGGTGGTTAGGGAGATAGTATGTACCCTTTAGTGATTGGATGCCTTCACCTGGCCTGATTCATCCTTGCATTCTGGGCTCTGTTATCTCCACCTGACCTGAGCCATCCTTGTATTTGGGCTCTGTTATCAGGGACTGGTCGACCATATTTTACTGGTTTCCTGGACTTGCTTTTATGTAAGTTCCCCTGGGTTGGGGGGGGGGCAGGGTCAGTTTAAGTTTTACTGCATAAACAACAAAATGGCTGTTTAGCCGAGGTGGAGTCGCTCTGGCTAAGTAGGCCCCTACAGGACGGCCAGGCCCCGGTCAATGACAAATTCAGGGGTTCCCACGTCTTCCCTCTCAGGTTGGAAAACTTGCTTGAGCAATTCACAGAATGGAGGAAGAGAGCGTAGGTGCTGTACACCAGTTTGCCATGAAGGACACAACTCGGGAACAGCCCCACAGGTGAGGTGCAGAGGGCAAGGCATGCGCGTGGGGGCAGAGAGGTTCATGCCCTCTCCAGGTGCCATGCTTCCAGTCCTTCAAGGCGTTCTCCATCTCGGAAGGTCTTGGAGTCTCATTGTGGAAGAGTTGTTACAGATCTCAGCCTGCAGCATCCCTCCTCTCTCCAGACGTCACAGTGGGGCTGAAAGTCTAATCACCCAGTGTTTCTGGTGACTCGCCTCCATCCTGCAGTCCCCAAGGGGTCCCACCTGGAGGCACCTCATTAGCATAAACTCTCCTGTGGTCTGGAGGGTCTCCTTATAAAGCACAAAAGAGAGGCCTATCCCTCGGGAAATCTGAGAGCTTTAGGGGCTCTGTGCTATCAGGCAAAGAGCAAATATATATATATTTTTATTACACCGCAGTGACCGAAACAAGAGCCCGAGGCAGTCACCATTTGTGGACCCAGCCTAAAAAAACCACCAGAAGAGGAAGAGTTTCTCCACCTGTTAATGCGTGTTCCTCTTACCGAGCTAGAGGAAGCCTGAAACTCCTGGTCTGTTAGTCCTAACACCCCCAACCCATGGCTTCTCCGCCTTCCGCCGGCATCGTCCTATACATTTATCATCGGGCTCCTTTCAAATAACAATGAATCCTAGCCTTTGGAAGAGGACTGGAGTTCTTTGGATGATTCTATCCAGGCTCGCAGGCTTTAATTACAGAACGCACTGAGTCATTTAGCTCTGCTTTCTCCCACCTTCCGTTCCTTATCACAGTCACTGGTTGCGAAGGATTATGATAAGACTCCTCCTTGGGCGCATTATTATAACAACACACCATAGAACGGAGATACATTTTTCATGGAAAATTACAGAACTATAGACAAACCAACCAACCAGCCCGCACCCCCCGCGATTCTGTAGAACCACTGTTCCAATGGAAACTGTGTGTAGGTGAAGTTCTTGAAGACACAGGCATGCCTTGCGTTTATTGCACTTTGCAGATACCGAGTTTTGCACAAACTGGCGTTTCATGGCAACCCTACATCAAGTAAGCTTTTCAGCCTCATTTTTCCCCAACAGCATTTGGTCACGTGGTGCCTCCGGGTCGCATTTGGAGAACAGTATCAATACTTCAAGGTTTTTCCTTGTTCTATTTGCTATGGTGATCTCTGATCGGTGATGATCATGCACAGAAAGTCCATGTGATGGTTAGCTTGGCAAAAAAGTATTTTTCCATTACGGTTCGTGCATTTTCTTAGACAGGTTGCCCTTGCCCACTTAAGGGACTACAGTCTGGTGTAAACGTAACTGTTACGTGTGCCGGGACACCAAACGCTTCATCCGACTTGCTTTATTTCAGTGGTCTGGAACCAAACGGGCCAGATCTCAGACACATGCCTGAACGGTACATACTGAATTTGCATGGCTTCCGAGGGCTCTGTCTACTCCAATAACTGTAATCAATCCTCAGATTTTCTTTCCATTTACAAAGCTCTAGGGAAATAAATGTAGGGGAAGCACTTTTTTTTTTTTCCAGGGATCATTATCTTATCTTCATCCAAATGTATCTAAGTGTCAGCAACTTTATTTCTTGAAGCTGGTTTTAACTATGTGTTGCCTGATTTCCCTCAAGAAAAGAAAATACACAACGGTCCCACTTCTGGGTATATATCTGGGGGGGACTCGAAGCAGGATCTCAGAGAGATGCTAGTGTTCCTGAGTTTATCCTAGTACTATTCACACCAAGAGGAGGACCAACCCAATTATCCACCAATGGGTGGATGGATAAACAAAATGATCTATATATGGAAAACAGCATTTTTCATCCTTACAAGGAAGAAAATCCTGTCACCTGCTACAACATGGATGAACTTTGAGGACATGATGCTCAATGACATAAGCCAGTCAAAGAAGGACTAATATGGGATGGTTCTGTTCATTACCCAAGCTCAGACAAACAGAATGTAGAATGGTGGTTATGGGGAGGGCGGTTATGGGGGGGCTTGGTGGGGCCATAGTGTTCAATGGCTATGGATTTTAAGTTTTGCAAGATGAAAATTTTCCAGAGGCAACTGGAATTCTCATGCATTGCCGATGGGAATGCAAAATGGTGCAGCCATTTTGGGAGGCAGTTTGGTGGTTTCTTACTAAACTAAACACACTGGGAGCGTACAGTCCAACCGCCATGCTCTTTGGTATTTACCAAAAGGAAATGTAGGTCCACACAAAAATTTGCGCATGGATGTTTGAAGCAGGTTTACTCCTAACTGACAAAATGTGGAAGCAGCCAACATACCCTTCAGTAGGTGAATGGATAAACCAGAGTCCAAGCAGACAATGAAATATGATCGAGTGTGTACAACAACTGAGCTACCAAGCCATGAAAAGACATGGAGGAAACTTCAATGTACATGACTAAATGAGAAAAGTTAATCTGGAAGGATTGCATACTGCATGATTCCAACTCAGGGATGTTCTGGAAAAGGCAAAACTATGAAGATAGTAATGAGATCGATGGTTGCCAGGGGATGGGGAGGAGGGTGGGATGAGCAGGCAGAGCACTGAAGGTTTTTAGGGCAGTGAAACCCTTCTGTATGAAATTATCATGGTGGATACATGTCATTACACATTTGTCCAAACCCGTAGAATATACATGGCCAAGACTAAGCCCTAATGTAAACTATGGACTCTGGAGAATCATGATTGTCAATGAAGGTTCATCCCTGACAAAAATGTGTTCCTTTCTGGCAGGGGTTCTGATAATGAGGGGAGCACTGTGCTTGTGTGGGGTAGGGAGGTACACAGGATGTCTCTGCACCTTCCTCTCCATTTTACTGGAAACCTAAAACTGCTCTTAAAGATCGAGTCTTAAAAATAAATACATATTTCATGGATTCACTATCTAGAAAAAAGAATGTTCTAGAGATGTGTGGCACAGCTATGTGATTACTACTGAACTACTGAACTCAAAAATGGTTTCAATGGTAAATTTTATGTTTTGTGTTTTACTACAAATAAAAAGAAGAAATTAATAGGAATACATAGAATTGCTGTGTCAATTTAGGAAAAAAAAAAAAAAAAAGAATAGCCGTTATCTGTAATGCGGCCATGTCAAAAAGGAAATACTTTTCATATACCCTCTTAAGTTCTTGTTTGGGGGTCTGTGAATTAAACTAAGAAAAGAGATTAGCAAGAGAAAAGACACATTTTTATGGGCAGGAGTTCACACACAAAAAATGTGACTTAAGGAGGCAGTTAGAATTTGGAGCTTAGGTACCACCTTAATAGGGGAAGGTGGAGGGGGAGATTGGCTCATAAGGGAAAACAAATGACACTTAGGGAAGATGAACTGGCCCTTAGAATAGATGGGAGGTAAGGCAGTGTAGTGATGTCTGTTTCCCTGTCATGCTGACTTCTAGTCTCCAATGATGAGTCCATGTTCTGTGGTTGTCCTTAGGGAGTGGATTTATGAAGTTGTTTTGAGTTCTTTTTGGAGGTTCTGTGTTTAGGCAGGTAAGGGAGTTCTGGGAGGCTGGAGAAGCTCATTGTCAAATGCCTTCAACTCAAAAAAAAATTTTTTTATGCCACAGTGGCATATCTGGGCCTTTTCACTTACAAAGGCTCCCTAGTGAGAATCAAAAGTCTCTGGCTCAGCAATTAAACCTTTGCATTTACTGGTGGCCTCTGTCCCAGTGTGACTTCATCCTAGCCACGATGTGAAAGCACTGTGCCTCTTTTGTGGAAAGGCATTCAGGGGGAAACGGACAAGGAAAGCCACGGTCACAGATTTGGACAGAGCTGTCAGATCGGGGATAGTGAGCAGCATCCAGACGGAGGCTAAGGGAAAGGATTTTAAGCAGAGGGAAGGCTTGCATGCAAAGGTGGGACTATTTCTACAAATTGTTGGCATTTGGCTGAGTCCCTAGATATATGTAGAGATGATGCTGAAATGTGCAATGATTTATGGAATTTGGATTTCCAATGCAGAAGCCCAGAAGTCATCTGAGTATTATCAAGGTGATGTGAGTCTACTCGAATGTTGGAACAGTCAGACTAGTGTGCATTCTCCTGCAGCCTCATTTTTCTGCTAGTACCTCCAAATTCGGTACATGTGTTTCCCATCCGTCACAACCTCTTTGAGATTTTCCCATATTGCAGACACTCATTTTTTCATTTCTGTAACTCTTCTCAGTCCATGGACAGTGGTGGAATGTCTGGTTCCCTTTGTGGAAAATAAACAAACAAACACACAAAAATGCACTGAGAGATGAACGAGGTGGTTTGATTCAGCCTATTGCAAGAGGGGGAATGTTCATTAGTGAGAAGAGCCAGAAGACAAGGATTGGAGGCAAACAGACAAGGGAATCATCCTTGTCCTCTACCAGTGCTAAAGAAAGGGGGAGGTGGGTCTTCTCTGGGGACATTCGAGAGGATGGTGATGCCTATTTTCTGAGAGCTCAGGGTTCAGGTAAAGCTGAACATTGCCACCTGGCTAGCTACCTACCAGGGGATGGGTAACCTCATCCTTCAAGTTCCGAGAGAGAGAGAGAGAGACACAGGTGCTCTGCAGAGAAAACCACCAGTCAGTGGGGGGGAAGCCCATGCTGTTCACACAGCTTCACAAACTCTTTATTTTGGGGTGGGAGGGCTTGAACTTTTAAGTTAAATATCATTGGAAAAACTTGTCCCAATCTCATAGTCCCAACTGATACTCTAGAGATCCCATCAAGATTTTAAAGACAAGACTAAATGTGGAAACCGCTATCAAGTTTCTCATATATAGGGGCACCTGGGTAGCTCAGTGGGTTAATCCTCCCTCTGCTTTTGGCTCAGGTCATGGTCTCAGGGTCCTGGGATCGAACCCCGCATGGGGCTCTCTGCTCAGCGGGGAGCCTGCTTCTCCCTCTCTCTCTGCCTGCCTCTCTGCCTACTTGTGATTTCTCTGCCAAATAAACAAAATCTTTTAAAAACAAAAAGTTTCTCATATATCTATATCTATATATATATAGATATAGATAGATATTATAGATATTATAGATATAGATATTATATAGATAGATATAGATATAGATATAGATATAGATATGGTGTGCTTTTGATTTACAAACACAGGAATTCACTCCATTTCATTTTTTTAAGAACAAAAAGAAGAAAACGAGCCTTCTGGGTTTCTATTTTCATATACTACATGATGTAGTCTATTCCCGACAGGATAGGACTTCTAATTTTTCCCAGGCATTGATGACAATGGAATGCTTTCTTACAATATCACATGCCTCATAGTTAGGGTGAAAATCCATACAATAGGTTCGATCCCTGTACACTTGTAGGCTGGTTTCTTTCTCCCTCACTCATCTGCTTCTGGTGCTGGGCATTGAGGATATTTTCACATCCAGATGGGACCTGTGGTCCAGCCTCTTTCTGTCACAGTGTCAGGTGAATTAGGACCCATGGCAGCAGGAGTATTTCGGGAAGGCAAAGCATTGTACACTGGGACAGCTAGCCCAGTCTGACATTTTGTGGAAGTGACAGTGGACACACACATCCAGACTGAATGTGTTCCCAACTGCCTTCCCCTCAAATGGCTCTCTCCGCCCCAAGCTCACCTGGTACATGGTCCAGGAGGAAGGAGAGAAAAGTCAGAGTGGAAGGAGACAGCCGTCCTCACCAATGTGGTTAAAGTTTCTCACTAAGGAACCGATACTCTGATTTAGGATACGAAAAATCAGTTTGGTTGTTTTGGGCACAGAGCTCCGAAAACCCGTGGGCTTCCCATGATGGGAGCCATATAGATATCTCTTGTTACGTGAATGAGGTGACTTTTGGGAAGCCCGTAGGGATGGGGACTTGTGGCCAGTGGAGCCAACCTCATGACTGGAGGGTTGAAACATTGAGACCCACCTCCTTCCTCCCATCTCTAGGGAGGGGAGTGGCACTGGAGGTTGAGTTCAAATGTCAGTGATCATGATTTAGTCAATCATGCCTGTGTAATAAATCCTCCATAAAACCCCAAAAGGACAGGGTTTGGAGAGCTTCTGGATAGATGAATAGACAAAGGTGTGGAGAGAGACCCTGGGAAGGGTGTGGAAGCTCTGTGTCCCTTCTCCCGTACCTGGCCTTGGGCATCTCTTCATCTGGCTCATCCTCCCTGAGATCCTGGTATCATAAACTGGTGGTCTAGCAGGTACCACGTTTCTCTGAGTTCTGTGAGCCGATTAACAGAATCCCAGGAGGGGTTGTGGGAACCTCTGACCCGTCACATGTGGATCAGAAGCACGGGGGACAATGTGGGTTTGTGAGTGGTGTCTGAAGGGCAGCGGGCAGGCTGAGAGGACTGCATCCTTCATCTGTGGGATCTGACCCTGTCTACAGGTAGATGTGTCATCACTAAGTTGAGCCAAAGGACATCAGGCTGGTGTCTGAGATTTGTGGGTTGGTGTGGGGGAACCCCACCATACATGGCAATTGGGTCCCACATCCCTTAAGAATCTTGGGCAGAATTTCTTGCCAGTCAGAAGCTTGGATCATCTCTCCCCCACAAACTAACAGGGAGGGTGTGCACATCTTCTTCTACGGAGAAGACATTAAGCAGATCTCAAAACATCAACCATGGTAGAGAGACTTTTTAAGCAGGGAAATTAATTGAAAGAGAAGTGGGATCTGAGAGAGAAGCAGTTCAAAGAGGAACTGGAGGTTCACACAAACCAGGAAGGGAAAGTCCTCTGAATGATTAGCCTTCCGTCCAAAAAGAGTACACCTCCAGCTCTGTTCTCAATGCATTTCAGAATGCCTTGATGTGGGGTGATTTTGTGTGGGTGCTTGGCTTGCTCGGGGAGGCAGAGATGGTGCTGGAAAAAGTCCCTTTAGATGATGTGCCCCAATAGCTCCAAAATCCATCTCATGGCCAACAAGAAGCATGATCGTAATAAGCATGCATACTGCGTCCTTATCTATGACTAATAACGTAATTGCGCTTGAAACCGCAAATCTCACAAAAGGGTAAAATCATCACACTCATTATAAGATATAAAAGTGAACACACTTTAGTAATCTAGTTCATCAATTGAGGGAAAATTTTTTTTTAAATCATAAGTTAAACGTTGGGAATGTTTCAATGGATGTGTTAAAGGAAGGTCAACTAGTTTTTCTACGGGACAACAGGAAAGGGGTCATTCGAGCTAATTAATAAGTCTACATGGGACAGAAAAGACTTTGCATATCTCGAAGAATTACTTTGCAACATGATCTCTTAACTACAATGTATGGAGTCGTGAGATCCTTGGGATAATTCAGGGAAATGCGCTCTATACTTTTTCCATTGAAGCACACTTTTTCCACAATTCTGTACCCTGAAACTCAGCTTGGAGGGAACCCTGTTTCACACTGGATTTGTGTTCAATCCCGCATTGTGTCCATTCCGAATGACATGTGTTTCTAGAATTGTTGCTCTTCTTCTCTTCGATTTCCCATTGGATTTGTAGGTGTTCACAATGGTTTGATAAGCTATTGAGCCGATCTCCTGCTACCCGCTGTCGTCTCAGCCTGCTACTTCTCCGCCATCTTGACTCCTCCCCCCCATTCCGAATGACATGTGACTCTAAAGTTTATAAACTTGCTTTATTTTTGGTGAACAGCCCTGAACATTAACACACAGATTTGCATGATCCCCTTCAAAAAACGATCATCCTTTGAAGCTTCCTGTAAATGCTCAAGACACATTTCGAAGTCTTCACTCGGGATTACTCTCAAAGACTGCCGCAAATTATTTCAAAAACCTCATCAGTGGCAAATTCTTTTCTTGCTGTTCTAGGTCAGTTTTTAGGAGCAACCAAAAGCCATTTATGGCCAAGTTTAGAATATACGGGACCCAAGCTGATGGATAACATTCCGAATTTAAAAGCAAGGAGAGGGCGCCTGGGTGGCTCAGTGGGTAAGCGTCAGCCTTAGGCTCAGGTTCTGATCCCAGGGTCCTGGGATCGAGCCCCACTTCGGGCTCCCTGCTTTGCGGGAAGCCTGCTTCTCCCTCTCCCACTCCCCCTGCTTGTGTTCCCTCTCTTGCTGTCTCTCCCTCTGTCAGATAAATAAATAAAATCTTAAAAAAAAAAAAAAGCAAGGAGAATGATCAGTGTAGTCTAGACTGGGCTGTCTACTTCTCTAACCTACATTCACCAGTAACATTCCTTCAGAAATCGGAGGCTTGCACAGAACTACCAGTAAAATAAAATTAAAAAAATCAAATACTATCAGATATGATTACTGTAATTCATAAAGTAAAATATGTATAGGGCAACATTTGAGCTTCTTGAGGAAGCTATGCATAGTTTTCATCATGGCCTTCCTGCTTGTTTGGTGGCTGCTACTGTGCACCTTGCATTACCATTGTGTGATTTTATGGCTCTGTAGGTATCAAATGATGAAGAATAATGCAAAATAATTCTTGTCTGTAGGCATGCAAGTTCTGTGTCTTGAAAATTCAGTTGACTGCCCTCCCCCACAAAAACAGAAGTCTGTTCTGCCTCCATTTGCTTACAGATTTCCACAAGTTTAACCTAGAAATAGGATTTGCTTTGGGGGTGGGGGGTTGTTCTTTGATGGTGGAGGAACACCTTCCCAGTGGTTTACTCACCAATACTGAGTTAAATGCCATTCTAAAACATTGGTTCATTTTACATCGGTCTGAGAGTCATGATCTTACCATTTATTTGAAAATTATCCTTTAAAAGATAGTTTTCATAGAATGGACTTATTTTTAGGGGGGAAAAAAGAGACCTTCCCAAGGAAGATTTATTGACAAACTTATATCTACCTAGTTCCCTCTTGAGATGTATTTCACATTTTCAGTGAGAGAACAATTACCAGATAAAACTCTATTTTATGATATTTCACTCTTGTTTTGCTACAAGTTTGTCCGTTTCCTGACCTTTCCTACCTCCTTCCAGTGCAAACTCCAAATGGAGCTTGGATGTCAACCTTACTCTAAATCTTTTTAAAACATTGATAATGCTCATCAACAGAGCCATTTTTGTTTGTTTCGGGCTCTTTGTCCTGCCTCACCATTGATGGGGTTCAAGACACGCTAGCCCAGAATATGGCACCTTGACATGTGAAGTATTTTGAGCTCAAGGAGTTTGAGAAAATGGCAGAGGCAGGAAGGTTATGTTGATCTTTCCCCCTGCCTTGTCCTCGTTCCCAGAAATGCGTCATAAAACCAACCCGTGAAAGGTACTGTCCCTGTACCAGGAGAAGGGAAGGCTATCTTATCTCCAGAGACGGGGAATTGGGAGTCAAGAAATATATAAAAAACAAACCTTGTTAAACTAACCCATGACCTCCTAGTTACTTCTTGACCATTGGTGTGTCCTCCTTTTCCCTTCAAGGACTCAATAAGAAACTTGGCAATGGCCGGTCTGGGGCAATAGGGAAGAGTTTCCAGATAGAGACCTAGCTCATTTAACGGTGTCCAGTTGGAAACTGATCTGAAGGAGATGTCAAACCCTAGAGAGAACATCTCAGCAGGTGGCACCAATCTGCATCATGGCGTTTGGGAGCCTCTGGTTTGGATTCCTAAAATCTACTGGAGAGGAAGCTAGTAACTGATGACTCTCTTTTTCTCTTTCCTTCCTTTCTACTCTTTGTGACCCTTACTCCAGATGATTCTTGTATTTTTACTGGAAGAGTTCCTTATAGGCTACCTTTGAATATCAGTCTGTTGACAATGACCATCATTAAGATTAGTAACAGAATACCAAACACATTACGTTCTTCATCATGGTGTGCACTGAAAGCCACTTTCCTAAGACTGAAAAAGTGGTATCTTCTCTACACGTAAATACTTGGAATTGTCTTTTCTCCTAGTCGTAACCTCAAGCGACCTGTATTAGTCTGCTCATTCTTTGTAACAAGTCACTCCGCATTGGAGCTTAAAACGACATATGTTCAGTATATCATAGGGATGGGCTTTTGGTATATAGGTGAGGTTCAGAGGGGTGAGATCCAGAGCAGAGGACCAAGAAAGAATTCTTGAGAGGTCTCTGGTGCAAAATGGTGGTTTATAGAGGGCAAAAAGAGGTGCTTCCCCGGGGGTAGGGGGTTGGGGGAGGGTTGTGAGGAGTGGCCCATTATATGCTAGGGAGTTGGGGAAGTAAAGAAAAGGGAGGTTTCAAAAGAACTTTCGTATGCTAAAGAGGACCTACAAGATAATGGAGGCCCTTAAAATTAACAAGTCAGGAAAAGACAGATGCTGGCGAGGATGCGGAGAAAGGGGAACCCTCCTACGCTGTTGGTGGGAATGCAAGCTGGTGCAACCACTCTGGAAAACAGCATGGAGATTCCTCAAAAAGTTGAAAATAGAGCTACCCTACGACCCAGCAATCTCACTACTGGGTATTTACCCTGAAGATGCAAATGTAGTGATCCGAAGGGGCACGTGCACCCGAATGTTTATAGCAGCAATGTCCACAATAGCCAAACTGTGGAAAGGACCTAGATGTCCATCAGCAGATGAATGGATAAAGAAGATGTGGTCCATATATACAATGGAATACTATGCAGCCATCAAAAGAAATGAAATCTTGCCATTTGTGACCACATGGATGGAACTAGAGGGTATTATGCTTAGCGAAATAAGTCAATCAGAGAAAGACAACTATCATATGATCTCCCTGATATGAGGAAGTTGACAGGTAACCTTGGGAGTTTGGGGGGTAGGAAAAGAATAAATGAAACAAGATGGGATCGGGAGGGAGACAAACTATAAGAGACTCTTAATCTCACAAAACAAACTGAGGGTTGCCGGGGGGAGAGGGTTAGGGAGAGGGTGGTGCGGTTATGGTCATTGGGGAAGGTATGTGCTATGGTGAGTGCTGTGAAGTGTGTAAACCTGGCGATTCATAGAGCTGTACCCCTGGGGCTAATAATACATTATATGTTAACAAAAAAAAAAAAAAATTGAAAAAAAATAATGGAGGCCTTGCCATTGCCAAGTTAATGGTTGTTTTCCCCACCAGCAAGGCATTATCATTAAGATAGTTGGGGGATCCCTGGAGGAATGTCACACATATCCCACGCATGACTGGGGGCTGAGGGGAGGTTACAAGGGGGGTCAGCTTCTGCTTTGTCTTCAGCTAGCCTTCTACTTCCTCATCAATAGTGTCTATAGGTTGGAGGTCCAGTCCTTGGCTTAGGTGAGAGTCTTCTGCTGGTTTCACGAGTCTATGGTGAACATGACAGTAGGGGCCGTGTTCCTATCTGGAACTCTGGGTTCTCTTGCAAGTTCTCTGATTGTTGGTAGATCTACTGACAGCTTTCTCCTGCAGGGCTGGCAAGAGAGACTCTGCTGTTTCAAGTCTCCCACCTCAGTGAATTTGTTGAGGTCCATCCAGGAGAATGCCTCCTTGATTAACTTAAAGTCTGTGGGTGAGGGACCTTCATTGTATCTACCAAAAAACCCTTCTCCCCTGCAAGGTGACATAACCTCCCATCCAAGGACTAACTAGGCCCCACTCTGCTTAGCTTCTCAGATCAGACAAGATGGGGCGCGTTCGGGGTGGTATGGCCGTAGACAGCAAGGTGACATAACCTAATCTCTAGATGACATCCATCACATCCAAAGACAGTGCTTACAGTCAACAGCAAGGATTACAAAGAATGGACAGACTAGGGTGGGAGTCTTAGGGGCTTTCTTATAATTCTGCCTCTCACACTTGCTAGAACTTACTTATCTCACACTTACGAGACATTCTCTCATAGATTCAGAGCCAAGTTGTAATATGACTGAGAAAATCAGTTTTGTCTGAGTTGAGCAATGACAATTTGATTTTAAAGGTCATCTTTCTTTTTTACCTGCACCCAAAAGACTTAATTAAGCTGCAGATACCTCTAATGAGAGAGCTTGCTGGTGATTGAGCAATGAGGCCCATGGAAGAACTGTTTCACTCTCTCCATTTTTTTTAAAACCTCTGCTGGCAGCTGATTTCCCTTATTTTCAGCAGAGTTATCTCATTCAGTGAAACACAGTGAATGTTTGTGTCCTCCCCAAATTCACATGGTGAATCATGACCCCGCAGGTGATGGTATTAGGAGGTGGGCTCTTTGGCAAATGCTTAGGTGACGAGGGTAGAGCCTCAGAGTGGGATTAGTGTCCTTATAAGAGAGACCCCAGAGAGCTCCCTCTCCTCTTCCCCAGGTGAGGACCCAATAAAAAGATGCCAACTAGGGACCAGGAAGCAGGTGAATCTGCTGGTGTCTTGATCTTAGACTTCCAGAATCTAGAACTATGAGAAATAAACTTCTGTTGCAGATAAGCCACCCAGGCCATGGGACCTTTGGTAGAACAGTCTAAATGAAGACACAGAGATGTAGGAGAGAGCTACCTCGTAAGTCTCTGGAGTTGGGATACGGTATTTGTCCAAAATAGCAAATCAGAACATCATGTACCATTTGGATTCACTGCTCACACAGTCTTAGCCATGCACAGTCTTAGGATGTCGGGTGAAGCTCTCACTAGGTCTGGCTCAACAATGGGAACCCATAGTATAGATTGTGGAACTTGAGATTTGAAAAGGACTATCAGCATTTCTACTCAAATCACTTTACTCTACGATGGAGCACTCAAAGTCCAGACATCATGGGGCTTCCCACAGGTCAAGAGGCACCGGACGGAATAAGACCCCAGGTCTCAGAGACTCAGCCCATTGCTTACTCCATTCTCCTCCTGTCGTTGTTGCTCATGCATCATGACCATGATGACCCAATACAGTGTGAGGTCTAGATGAAGAAGTGCCAAGCATCAATGTTGGATTCTTCTTCCTCTAAAGAGAAGATGGAATCTAACTCTTCATTCTTCTTCTAAAGAGGAGATGTAATCAATGGTTGCATGAAGCTAGAGCATGCCTGAGCTTGGAACTTCCAGACCACAACTGTAGCCTTTGAACCTCAAGAAAGAGAGGAAAGCAAGAGAAAATCAGCCTCTGGTCCACCAAATGGACAACAAGAACAACTTCATGAGAAGATGCAGGGAAAGAGGTCAACAACAGAAGACTTGAAGCAGAAGGAAGGTGCGTGGGCAGTATTACATAAGGACAGACTAAAGAAGGCGAGGTCTCTATGTTAAGATGAGGAGGAATGAAGAGAATGTTGCAGTGGCCTCCCAGCCACAAGAACCACAACAATAAATTCAGGATCAACCAGGGTATGGTTCTAGGTTCATCTAGACCTCCACCAGGATTCAGCTTCAGCTCAGTCTTCCCCCTGATTCTGCCAAACTTCTGTTTCCACCGCAGAGATGAGAATTCTGCTGCGAACCCAGTCCCGGGCTCTGTTGTACACAGCCTCACACAGGTGGACAGTGAAAGCCTCCGTCCTGTTCCTTACATCTCAAATCTTTTCTTGGCCACCTTGCCAAGTCCTACAGTTTCTCCAAGATGGGGGCTTTGCTTTCTTCTTGATTTGTTTTTTTTTCCTGCCAAGGTCCTCCTTCTTCAGTGATGGTGGTCAAACCTGCACATGCATTGGAATTCCCTGGAGTGCTTATTAAAACACTCATTGCTGAATGCAATCCCTCTGCCCCAACAGCCCCAGCCCCACAGTACCTGACTGAGGAGCTCTGGCTTGGGGCTGAGCATCTGCCCTTCTTTCCTTATTTTTTTAAACAAAGATTCATTTATTTTAGAGAGAGAGAGAGCATGAGTGGGAGGGGCCGAGGGAGAGAGAATCTGGTGCAGACTCTAGGCTGAGTGTGGAGCTCAAGGCACAGCTCAATCTCCTGACCCTGACATCATGACCTAAGTGGAAACCAAGAGCCAGATGCTCAACCAACTGTGTTCCCCAGGTGTCCACTGTTGCTCATGCATGATGACCGTGATGACCCAATACAGTGTAAGGTCTTTCTAAGAGGCTCCTGGCAGATGCTCAACCAGATGGTTCTAGACCACACACTGAGAGCCACAAGGCTAAAACACAACATGGTACCACAGGACATGATTTCTGTTGCCTGTTCTCCCCAGTTTCAACCGCTTTGCCAATATTGACCTATGGAGCTAAACTTCTTCACATGGTCTGGGCTGGGAACCATACGCCTTCCCTCCCAGTGCTGTAATACAGACATCATCCGCCTTTTATCAATGAAGAAACTGAGCTCAGATCTGTGTAAGATCGTGCTCTTTGCACACAGCTTAGGAACGGCCAAATGAGGATGTCACTTCCACCCCTCCTGTCTCTCTCTTACTCATCTTCTGATTTCTCTCCCTACTGCTATGCCTAAGGTTAACTCTTCTCTCTGAACCCGGCTTCTGACAAATGTTACTTCCTTTTTCTCCTTCCGTCTCTCTCTGATGCCCTCAAGAGCACTGGCTCATAGGTGGTCCACCGTGACTGAGGAACAGGAACAGCGATCCAGAAAGCACACTGTTCAGATTCTCCTTGTCCTGCAAAGACACAGCTGGGTCTTTTTGGCCACGTGTTCCTCATTCACCTGCCCAGTGTGGCTCAAAGGCTGTCTTTCCGGACGTCAGCCAGTGTCTGCCCTTGTGAGCTGGAGAAGCACAGTGGAGAGGAGAATCCAATTTTTCAGCTTTCCCTGATTGGCAAATGGAGTTACCCAGAGGTTAATTAGCTCCCCTAAAATCTCTGGTTGGCCTAGCTGTTGAAATTAGCAACGTGGGGTAAGTAATTGGCAGCCTCGCACTGTGATGGCGCACCAGTCGTCTTCTATTGAAGCCATAATTGACATTTTCTGGGTTACTCTTAAACTCATTATCATCATCTGTGAAAATGGACCCCCATGCACTTATTGTGGACTCTGGTAAATATATTTACTTACAGAAATGCAACAGGTGCCCCATCTCAAGTTAATTAGGTCAGCGACCGTTCAGTCACATCTGCATTCACAGGAGTGCGGTGTGTAGGCACGTAAAGCCACACCGTCTTTAGAAGAGGATAGGGTAGGAAGGAGCTATGTGTCCGTCGTGGGAAAGGCACTCCGGGGCTCTCTGTGAATTAGGGAATGCATGGTGTGGGGCAGCTGCTACTCTCTGACCCCTCTGTCCGCCCAAAACACACAGCCATTCAGACTGGCCAGGTCTCCACAAATTACAACAGGAGTGAGATTAAGAACCCTCCTTTGTGACCTAATTGTATCTCTCCAGAAATCAGACCTACCATTTAAAGGCCACACAAACCGCGCCCCACCCCGGTTCAGCAAAATGGAACACTTTGCCGTTTCTCGATGCCCCGCCGTGTTTTTTTTTCCCCCCTGAATGAACCCAATAAGTTGTCAGAGCAAAATGTCCTATTTAAGTATGGGAGCACATCTGTTTCAATTTCCTACTTTTGATCTATTTTCGTAGTACCCTCATTGTGTCACAAGAGAGCACTGAGGTATCCAAGACAAATAAAAATGTTACCCAACGAACTTGCATTAAAAAAATAAACTCCAGAGTTCTATTTTTTGAGGTTTTTCATGGCTGTGGTCTCTCTCTTTAAATAGATATTATACAATTTACAGCTTTACAATCTATATCTTTCTGACGGCTAATATATTTCTTGAGGGTAGTCTATGTCAAAATGTTTTTTTTTATATTGTGTATATTTATTTTAAATGCATACATATATTTAAAAGTACATATTTTTTTATTTCTTTTCAGTGTAACAGAATTCATTGTTTATGCACCACACCCAGTGCTCCATGCAGTACGTGAATGTCAAAATGTTTTAACCTAACCACTTTGATTAAACCATCACGATCATTTAACGTAATTTCTTGAGCAAGGAATGATTTCATTGCCATATTGGGTGGTTAATGTCAATCTTTTCCCCGCCTCCCATGGACACATGTATCTTTATTTGGAAATAGGGTGACCCATGTCACCCTATTGCCGAGGACTTTCGAGGTTCAGCGTGCAAAGTTCCACATCCAGGGGGCTGTTTCAGGAGACCTGGATGGTTGTTCACACTATCTGGAAAGATTATGCTTTCTCCCTTTTCACATTCCTTTTCCTAAATTCTTGCTGGCTTGCTAGTCCTTACCTTATAACCTTCTCTGTCCATGTTTCTGCGGGTCCACCTTGTGCTAGCTGCGGAAATGAGCCCTGTGTTTTTTCTCACCCTCACCGGCCCAGAGCTGCCACCCATGGTGTAGGCATCTACCATAAGTTTATTGTGTCCTCTAGAGGAAAGTGTGTCCATTAGAGGGAGAGGGGGAGAATACAGTCTCAGTCCTAACTCACAGATACAGACTACGAAACAGATGCACATTTATTGGGTTTGCTGTTGACAAATAAGGGAGGGGTTTCCATCTTCCTAAGTTTCTACCAGTGTCCACCATCATTCCCCAGAGACATATGTGCCTAGAGACGGAAATCCGGAGGAAGATCCTGCATGACTTTCCTCATGCTTCTAGAACAAACTGCCACAGACTCAGTGGCTAAAACAACGTCCCTATGTTATCACACCGTTGTAGAAGTCAGAGGTCCCAAACAGGTCTGTCTCGCTGGGGTGTACTCCGTGCTGCAGGTTGTCGGGTAGAATCTGCGCCTGTGCTTTTTCCAGCTTCTAGAAGCTTCCTGTGTTCTTTGGTGCATGGAAACTTCAAAGCAAGCATCGTAGCACCCTCACATGGGACCACTGTCTTGTCTCCTTCTCTGAGCCTCAGTGCTCCTGTTACAAGTGTGCTGTGAGCGCACCCACGTGACCCAGATAAGCTGGGATCTCTCCTCAGCTCAGAGTCCATCACTTAATCATTTCTGCAAAGTCCCTTTGGTCTTATAAAGTGACAGAGTCACAGGCTTGGGAATTAGGGCACAGACATCTTTGGGGTGAGGCATGATTATTCAGATCCCTTGGTCTTTGGTCGGTGTTTTGTGCACCAGAGAAGCCAGGATCATGTCAGGTCTGAGAGCATCATCTGAACCAGCACAACAGACCTAATTCTTGATCAGGGTTTAGCTCCCAGTCTTGTCACAGGCTCCTTGGCACAGGAGCTCGGTGCCAAAGCTGACACTCCTTTTTAAAAAAAAAAAACAGATATAATTGACATGCCACATTGTGTTAGTTGCAGGTGTATGACCCAATGATTTGATGCACGTATGTCCTGCAAACGAATGACTAGAATAAATTGAGTGAACACCCTCCCCATACACAGTCTTGATTTTGTTTTCTTCTGCATGAGAACTTTTAAGTTCTACTCTCATAGTGACTTTCAAATGTACCACACAGCTCTGCTAATGGTGGTCATAGTACTGAACATTCACCTCTGGGACTTACTTATCTTATGACTTTAAGTCTCAACCCTTTGACTCCTTTCATTGATTTTACCCCTCCCTGACCACACCTCTGGCCCCACCAATCTTTTCTCTGATACTATGACTTTCGCTTTTTTTTAGGTTCCACATATAAGGGAGCTCATATAGTATTTGTCTTTCTCTGTCTGACTTATTTCTCCTAGCCTACTGAGCTCAAGATCTATCCATGAGGTCAGAAACAGCAGGCTTTCCTTCTTTTTTTAATGGCTTATTAAGATTTCTGTACGTATGTATACATTTTCTGTGTCCGTCCTTTTATCCATTGATGGACAGTTAGCTTGTTTGCATGGCTGGCTCTTATAAATAATGCTGCAATGAACAGGGGTGTGCAGATAACCTCCTAAGATAGTGTTTCCATGTCCTTTGCATAAATACTCAGAAGTGGAACTGCTAGATTATAAGATAATTCTATTTTTAACTGTTTGAGGAACCTCAAACAGAGTGGATGCACCAGCTTGCATTTCCACCGACAGTGTGAGAGGGGTCCCCTTTCTCTGCATCCTCGCCAACATCTGTTTTTTCTTGTGTTGGTTTTAGCCATTCTGACAGGTGTGAGGTGGTATCTCATTGTGGTGTTCATTTGCATTTCCCTGATGATGAGGGATGCTGCGCCCCTTTTCATGTGACTGTTGGCCATCTGGATGTCTTCTCTGGAAACACGTCATTCAGATCTCTGGACGCTCATTCTTAATTGACTCATTAGCTCTTCAGGACAAGACAACAGAAGATGAGACCCACTGCTTGATTGGTCTAAATGCCTCATCTTGCTAAAAGGAGAAAGTACCAGTCACCCAAGTTTTCCCTCTAATTGAAAGAGTATATTCCCAAACTGAATATTTCAGCTTTTCATCTGATGTTCACCTAACTATTTTCCTAAGGTGAGATGCTATTTATATATTCCCTACTCATCTTAAAGTGCTTTTCCTGATGTCGCTAAAGAAAAGGAAAAAGTCTCCAATATCAGCAGGAGAATGCAGATATTAGCATGCTCCTGATAGTGAACCATTTTCTGACCTAAAAAAAAACAAACAACAACAACAGCAATTTCATACAGTTCAACCTAGAAATAATTCATTGACTGAGAACTTGCTGTTTATGTCAGAATGCAAGGTTCCGAACTGAGAGAGATGAATGATGGGTATTTTGGTTTCATCGTCTGAAGTGCTTTGTATTGAATTCGGGAAGTACTGATTCATTGATTTACTCATTCTTTCAATGAAGATTTATGAATATTCATTGTGTGTCCATAAATGCCCTGTATTGTGTGAGCACAGAACCAAAACAAAACAAAACAAAAACAGTGTGGTCTGATTCTGGCATGTTCTAGAAGAGGTGGTTATCGCAGGAAAACTGGTTCCATTCTTGACCTCTTTGGCACTGGCACTGGAAAGTTTTGATTATGGTCTCAGTATTTTAAGAGCTCCTAGAAGATATTACCTAGCTTGTTTTTAATTTTCACTAGGGATGCAAGGTTAGTACAGCACATAAGAAGTCAGGGTAGCATATAAAGAACTCCCTCCCCCCCGCCCAAAAAAAAGGCATGCTCTTTTCTGAAAACACATAAAATGTCTATGTTCCAGGAGAGGGTTAATTTCTGTATGGATCATTTCCAAGCAAAGACAGAGACAATAACATCTGAAGGTTTTTTTCTTGAGTTCCGTGATTCTCCTCCAATGCATCACATTTTTGCTACCCCGTCCCCGTGGGGGAAAATAAAGATATGGAATAAAGCACTTTTACAACTCTGATTAACTTTACACAGAAGGACGAGCTCATGTATTTGGAAGGTGAACTTGGGATTTGTAAAATGATGAGTATATTTAGTAGTGCCATAAAGAATAATGACCCTGCTACGGAAAACGGTTAAGGGATGGCATAATGTCTCCAACTCTTCATTTTCTGGGAAAAAAAGGCTTAATAATGATTATTATATTTTATAATGGGATTTAGTGGTTGCCTAACTGTGTTTTGATTTTGCAGGATTAGCGCTCAGCGCCATAATTGTAATTCCTTCTGATTGCAGACGGCACTGCCATTACCCAGGCACTTGATTCTTCCTGAGTGCAAACCTATGCATTCTTTTCAGGCTGATTTGAAGGTAATGAAGCAATCTATATTTAGGTATTTTGCAGAGGTTTTTATTTTTGGCTAAATGTTAAGTATACATTTTCCGGTAGTAAATGCTGCTAACAGTGAAGGACTAAAATGAGTTTTCTGGAGAAAATATCTAAAACCTGACTTGATTTTAACCAGTGTCCGCTCATCTCCATTGCATGACTCACTTTAGATGCTGATGAAGGATGAATTGAGAGATGGACTGTATTTGTTATGTCTATTCAAATGCCGTCAAATATTTGATGTGGAGTATGGTAAATATCTTAGAGGATTCTCCATTTACACTTCAGGCAGTAGAAATTTCTGTACAAACAGAGGCCACATTGGAAGCCCAGGCAATGGAACATCTTAACATACCAAAGGGATGACCCTCATATGGCTGGTATATGGGGCCATATGCAGTGCATTCTTGCATCCATTGAAACCCTGACTGTAATCTATGTCCATTATGGATTTCTCTCCTTTACATTCTCACCCAGTTTCTGTGTTTGATTTGTTCATTTTTCTGTTAGTTTACTGATATCTCGTCTATGTGTATTTTATGTGTGTCTTTCTAAGCCATCTTAAAAACTTTGTGGAAAAAGACAGAGGATGGAAAGATGAATAGATGGTTGGATGGATGGATGGATGGATGGATGATGGATGGATGGATGGATGGATGGACGGATGGACGGATGGATGGATGGGAGAGATGAGTGGATGAATATATAGATGCAAAGAAATAAATAGATGCATGAGATGCACGTGTGAATGGATGGAAAAGTGGGTGGAAAAAGTATGGATGCATGAATGAAAAAACCTAAAAGAACACACCCTTATGTCAGCAAACCTTTTGATTAAATGCTGTGTTCTATTGCATGATCATTTGCCCAGTCCTCTTTTCCTCTCCCTCACCATTAACATCATATTACTTTGGCTCTTTTATTCCTCAGCTCTTAAATCATTTCTCATTCTTCAACTGTCCTTTCTCTGAGAAACTCTTCTTTCTCATGCCCTCTTTTCTCTTCCCAGAATTTAGACACCCCCTTTTTTCTATGGCCAAGTCACCATGAATATAGGTGTCTTACAGCATGTGGCATACCCTTGGTGATCTGTCTTCTTTAACAAACAGCACAGGCTCTTCATTTTGTCTTATTTCGGCATTTCCAGGGCTAGACATTGTGTTCTATACATTGCAATAATAGAGTATTAGCATTTACTGAGTTCCCGCCGTCTACTAAATCTCTCCTATGTATTTCATGTGCCCTGTGTCATTTAATCCCCCAAACAATTATAAATGGGAAGTCTTATTGTGGTTCCAATTTTGTAGTTAAGAAAGCTAAGGTTCAGAGGGATTTGGTGACTTGCCTAAGATTGCGAAGCTATTAAGTGGTAGGAGAGATATAGACTCTGACTGTCTGACTCTACAGCAAGCATTCTTCCTGGGGTCAACACCATCCCAAGTGGGGCGAAAATTGGTTCTTGGGAAATGAAAATAATCCTACTCATTCTGTGAAAAGAGTCCAGAAATAGAGTACAGATAAGCCGTATATTTGTTAAACTCTCATAGGGGGATGGATTAAGAAACAATGTGTGAAAAAGCGCCTTAGTGGGCAATAATGAACAGACTTGAGAGACAGCACGTTACTTCCAACAGCTGTAGCTCATGGCCTCTTATTAGAGTATGAGGAAATGGGTAAATGGATGCACAAGGGAATACAACTTTAGGAATTTGTTGTTCTTCTTAAGGAGCATGGTGAACAAACTCAGGTGGTCCCAAATGATGCCCACCTCCTGGTCGATGCTCCTCTTTCTTCCCGTCCTTTGAATGTGGACTGACCTAGTGATTTGATTCTAACCAATGGAATGAAGCAAAGATGGTGGGAGGTCACTTCCATGATTAGGTTACCTAAGACTCTAACTTGTGTCTTCCTAGAAGACTCTCTTATTGACTTTGGATGAAATAAGCTGCCATATGGAGAGGTCCTCGAGACAAGAAACAGAGGGGCAGATCCAGACAACAACCAGCAAAGGACCAAAATGTTCTCTCCAATAATCTGCATGGAACTGAATCCTGCTAACAATCACATGAGTTTGGAAGCCAACTGTTCTCCAGTCAAGCCTTGGGGTGAAACACCAGTCCAGGCTGATGTGCTGATTGCAAACTTGTGAGACCTTCAAGCAGAAAACCCAGCTGAGCCACACCTGGAGTCCTGACTTCTGGGACCCATGCAATGATCAATGTGTGTGGTTCGAAGCTATTATTTTGTGGCAATGGGTTACACAGCAATAGGAAACTGGCATGAGTTTAAAATCCTTGGTTTGGGGTGGGGAAAAAGGGAGATAGAGGGGAAAACCAAGAAAACAGGCCCTTAACTATAGAGGACACATGACGGTTATCAGAGGGGAACTGGGTGGGGGATGGGTGAAACAGGTGATGAGGAAGAAAGAGGGCACTTGTGATAAGCAGCGAGTGATGCATGGAAGTGTTGAATTACTATATTGTGCACCTGAAACTAATATTATGCTGTATATTAACTGAGATGTGTGTAAAATCTTCGAAAAAAATAAACTAAATATTTGCCTTGGAACCTTAAGAAAGTTAGACCCAAGACATCTTACATAAATTAAAAGCAAATTCTGTTTGTCTGTTTTCATATCACGTGACAACAGTTCCATGGATTTCCGTCAGATTTGAAAATTATGTTTGCAGATGATCTGACTTACAAGTGTGGGGTGACCACAAAGTTGACTTGGTGCAAAGCTGGGATACCATTTCAGAATCATCCCCTGCAAGACGGGTTGAGTTGCTGGGTGTGCACAAGACAGACTTGTGACTCCATGAGAGGTTTATTTGCTTAATGATGGTTAGTCTGCTAGATAAAATGGCACAATATTTGGGTGACCAGTATTGTAGGTTGGATGCTGGTCATCCCTCTGCCCAGGGATTTATGGACATAAGGACATATGATGCATAGTCACTCATGGATTTAAAATGGTTTGTTACACACACAGGAAATAACGAAAGAATTTCCCAAAAAGAAGGGCTCAGGTTCAGTCTGGTATAAAATGAGAGACAGGGGTGAAGGAGGTTGAAGTTGTATTGTGGTTAGGGGATAGGAACAGGGTGAGGGTTTCTATATGTACAAGTTAGGATTTTTGTGGCTCGAACTTCACTCACCACCTTCAAGGAAAGTAGCTTGGGGTCTTTTTTTTTTTTTTTTAAGTCAGTTTGTTGAGCTGTGAGACAAAAGGGACAGGGGGAAGTGGGGGGAGTCAAAAAACTGTCAGTTGTGAAACATCCAAAATGGAGCTGGATCCCCAAATATCCAAAGCAATCATGAGACAGGAGAACAGAGCTGGAGGTATCACAGTCTCAGAGTTCAAGCTACACTGCAGAGCTGTAGTCATCAAAGCAGTATGGTGCTGACACAAAATAGACAATAGATCCATGAAAGAGTATAGAGAGGCCAGAAATGCATCCCTGATTACACAGTCACTTAATCTATGACCCAGGAGGCAAGAATATTCAACGAGAAGACAGTCTCTTCAACAAATGGTGGTGGGAAAAGTGGTCACATGCAAAACAACGAACGAAACCACTTTCTTACACCACACACAAAAGTAAAATCAAAATGGATTAAAGACCTAAATGTGAGACCTGGAACCATAAAAATCCTAGAAGAGACCACAGGCAGTAATCTTTCTCTTTCTTTTTTTTTTAATTTTTAAAAAAATTTTTTAAGATTTTATTTATTTATTTGGCAGATAGAGATCACAAGTAGGCAGAGAGGCAGGCAGAGAGAGCGAGAGAGAGAGGAGGAAGCAGGCTCCCCGCGGAGCAGAGAGCCCGATGTGGGGCTTGATCCCAGGACCCCGAGATCATGACCTGAGCTGAAGGCAGAGGCTTAACCCACTGAGCAGCCTAGGTGCCCTTCTTTAATTTTTTTTTTTTTTTTACAGTAATCTTTCTGGCATTGACTGTAGTAACTTCTTTCTAGATATGTCTCCTGAGGCAAGGGAAACAAAAGCAAAAATAAACTACTGGGACTCCATCAAAATAAAAAGCTTTTGCACAGCAAAGGAAACAATCAACAAAATGAAAAGGTAACCCATTGTATGGGAGAAGATATTTGCAGAAGGATATATTGCAGATATATCCAATAAGGGGTTAATATGCAAAATACACAAAGAACTTATACAACTCAACACCAGAAAAAGGAACAATTTAATTAAAAAATGGGCAGAGGACCTGAATAGACATTTTTCCAAAGAAGAGGTACAGAGGGCGAATACACAGATAAAAAGGTGCTGAATGCCACTTGTCGTCAGGGAAATGCAAATGAGCACCGCAGTGAGATATCACCTCACCCCTGTGAGAACGGCTAAATTTACAACACAGGAAGTCATAGGTGTTGGCGAGGATGTGGAGAAAAAGGAAACCACAGACCCAGTAATTTCACCACTGGGAATTTACCCAGAGAAATCAAAAACATTAATTTGAAAAGACATATGCCCCCTTATGTTTCCTGCAGCAGTATTAGCCAGGATGTGGAAGCAGCCCAAGTGTCCGTGCATAGAGGAATGGATAGAGAAGTGGTAAGGTGTATGGGTTTATACATCTGTAGACGTGTATCTGTAGATCTAGATCTAGATCTATAGACCTATAACTATAGATCTAAATCTATATCTATAGACCTACATCTATAGATCTCTGTCTATCTAGGTCTATAGATAGGTAGATAGAGATCTGTAGATATAGAGATGATATACACAGATGCATATCTATAGACATAGATCTATCTATAGAGATAGGTATATAAAGATATAGAGGAAGGTAGATGAATAGAGATATCAGAATATTACTCAGCCATAAAAAAGGATGAGCTCTTGCCATCTGTGACAACATGGATGGATCTAGGGGGTATTAGGCTAAATGCAGTAAGTCAGACTGAGAAAGGCAAATACAGCAAATACAATTTCACTCATATGGGGGATCTAAAACACAAATAAACAAAAAGCAGATTCAGACCTACAAATGCATAGAACAAACGGATGGTTCCCAGAGGGCAGGGGAGTGGGAGGATGAGTAAAATGTGGAAGGGCAGTGGGAAATACAGGCTTTCAGTTGTGGAGTGCTTAAGGACCGGGATGAAAGGCACAGTATAGGGAATGTATCAATGGTATTATCATAGCGTTGTCCGGCGACAGGTGGGGACTGCAGGTGTGGTGAGCACAGCATAACGTATACAGAACTCAAACCACTCAGTCGTACACCTGAAGCGGATGTAACATTGTGTGTCACTACACTCAAGTTAAGAAAAATGTTTTTTTTTTTAGTGGAGTCAGATATCTGATCCTAGAAAACTCTTACTCACCCGTGAAGACCCCGTTCAAATGTTCCCTTCTCTGATGCACCCGAGTGTCACCTGACCTGATGGGAGTTCTTCTCTTCCCTGCACACTTCTGTGATCCTTACTAAAGTATCTAACTTGTTGAATTTTTTTAAAAAGGAAAAAATTCAGGGACACTTGGGTGGCTGAGTCGGTTAAGCATCTGCCTTCGCTCTGCTCATGATCCCAGGGTCCTGGGATTGAGCCCTGCATTGGGCTCTCTGCTCAGTGGGACGCCTGCTTCTCCCTCTCCCTCTGTCCCCTTGCTTGTGCGCTCACGCGCGCGCTCTCTCTCTCTCTCTCTCTCTCTATATATATATATATATCTCAAATAAATAAATAAAATCTTAAAAAAGGGAAAAGATTCAGATCCTAGATTACAGCAGCCCCCAAGTGATGGGATGTGTTAAAATCTAAGTGTGTCAAACAGATTCCAGGGGGTATGATAAATCGGGAAGGAGTGAGATGATCAAGTGTGGACATAGACTCAACAGAGGAAGGAGGCCTTCACCCCCACAAGACTCATGGGGTCCCTGATGAGATGAGAAGCGCAAGGCTAGAAATGGGGAGAGAGTAAAGGTGTCATATCCCTCAGTCTAGACGTCACTGTCATCACATGGTGAGTTTCCAAGTTCTGTCCTTCTAGATCAGGTGGCCACACATCCTGGTTTGTCTAGGGAAGTCTTGATATATACCTGTTCTCCCCGTGTTATGATTAACCATGCTTCCTTTCACTCCCCAAAGGGTCTTCTGTTTGGTTGACTGATTGTGTGCCTTTTCTCCCCCAATTGCACATTCCCAGAAACCCCGTGAGGCACACCGGAGTTGTAAATATTTGGAGGCAGGGGGTTTCCTCCTGCCACTATGGAACTTACCATCTAACGCAAAGCAACCCAACATTCGTCGTAATTAATATCAGACAATGCCAAACCTGAAGAGCTGTTTCATTCATGAAAATTGTCTTCATATATTCAGGGCTCACTGTTGGGCACCGAACCACAGAGGACTTTCATCGATTTGTCTCCAGTCATGCAGGAAAAAAAATGGTCTGTGAGGCAGAACAGGCATTTTTATACCCAGCTGAGAGACGAGGACGTTGAGGTGCAGAAGGGGAGACCACGCCACTCAACGAATTTGAATCGCGGAGACTGGATCCCAGGTGGTGGGGGTTCTTAGCGAGCGGGCTCTCTGGTCTCAGATGTGTCGGCCCTTCTGCCTGAGTATATCTGATCTGTGCAGGAGAAAGACGGATACCTCACTTTGGATGCAGGATACCTGTCCTAGCGTTGGCTGAAAAATTCTACTGATCATCGAGAGGAGTCCTATGAGGATTCGTTATATGAAGTTCTGAGAACACAGAACATTGGCAAAGGTGACTTCCCTCTTTCACTGTAGACCAAAAATACTCCACAAAGAATGCCTTTGACTGTCCCCAAGGCCCCCACACAACTGGTCTTGGGTGTCACTATTTTTTCCCTGAATGTCCACGAGGGCGTCAAGGTCCGATGATAGGAATGGCACGTTTTGAACTTGCTTTCCAGATCTTAACGACTGACTATTGGAAACGTGGAAGCCATTGAACTCTTAAAGGAGACAGGCTCTGGCCAGAAGAAGCTGACATATTTCTCTTGCATCAATGTGAGATTTCCAAAAAGGTTCCCTCTCTCGTTGCATCTCAAAGAGGACAGTGCCCGTTTCACATGGCATAGTGGATCCCCTGCATTGAACAAAGTCACCTAAGACTTTGCCAGCCAAATACTTTTTCTTGGTGTATTTTATTTGACTGTCATGACTGTGATGTCCAGGATCCTGGAGAGTCCTATAACCAAGAAATCAGGGAAGAGGCACAGATTTCTGGTAGCCAGAAAGCACTCGGAGCTGCCATGTCCGTGAGTCACATAACCGTGACTTTATTCAGTCTGATTTCTTGGACACGGAATGTGTATAAACAGCTCCTTGCACCACGTATAGTAACGGCGGTCCCCTAAACACATACTCCCAGAAAAACCCAGTAGAATATAGAAAGGAGAAAGGGAGCGAAACGCGTTTACTGGAAGCTAATTGCTTGATTTCCTCGAGGGCTGGCCAGCTGCAAAAGTCCGTGCAGCAGCTTCGGAAGCATGTGCTGAACTTTCATCTTTACTTAGGGAAACCCCATGATTCCCCGGGAATTTTGCCCGTGTGAGGACCATGACATACGGACCATTTGTGGAGACATATGTTTGAGTACCGAGCCCTCCAGCAAAAGTTTCACAAACTCCTCTCTTGTTCATCATCAAACGTCCAGCAAACAGATATGCAGGGGGAGGCCGCTGCCCTTCTCTCCATTTGCCCGTCATGGGGGGAGCTGCACGGCATTGTCAAGACCTTTCTCTTCCTGATGACGTGTTCCCATCAGCAAGAGGACGGACCGGCCCTTCGTCAAGCGAGTTCACTCATACGGCAGAGAACACTTTCTCTTTTCATCTATCAAATGCACAAGCAACTTTCTTTCCTGCCTTTGGCGCTCCAACATTGCCCGTCTGTTCCAGGAGGGTCACAGGTGTAAACCACCGTCGGCCATCTTTGGTCACAGCAGTGAGTCTGGGTGGGCTTTGGCAAGAGGGGGACGTCGCCTCCAACGGGAAACTAGGAAAGCATGGCCCCCAACTTTCTCCCAAAGTGGGGAGTGCCGAATGAGTGCGCCATTTCCCAGGAGAGATGAAAACTCCCACCTGCTCTCTGTTACTCCGGCATTGTTTTCCGTTAACTCCCTTCACCCCAACCCAGCGAGGGCTCAGGTCTCTCCAGGGGTCACCCATGCAGCATGGGGGTGGCAGGGGTCTGTGAAGTCTGCAGACCACGTTGGGGGGTTATGAGTCAGGTGGGGGGGAGCGGCACTGCGAGAGAAGGCACCCGTAGGACCCACAGATCACGGCGCGGGATGCTCCCACACTAGGGCTAATGCCTCTTCTCATTAACGCAAAGTCTCGTGGCTTGGCTGCTCTCAATTTCAGAGTGTGGCCCCACAAGTGAGTCGTGGGTATGACGAAAACACGGTGCCTCCCTTTGCCTTGATTTCTCCTTTGAAGCAGAAAGAAAAAAGAAATTGCTATTGTATCTACCACACACGTGGGACCCTCAAGAATAGTGTTAGGGTTGTTTATGCCATGAGAAGCGTGAGTAAGGGGAACCTGGGGGGTCCTGGGTGAATAAACACAGAGGCACTCTTTCCAGGACCAAGAGACCGAAGGCACAGCCGCCGGGAGGAGAGGTGTGACATTTGGTTTGGTCTCTTTGGGCATTTGGTGGCCGAAGAAAGTAGGAGAGGACAGCATGCAGTGTAAAAGCAGGGGACAGGCAAAGGTGGGACGTTGCACAGAGCACGGAGCCCGGGATACCCAAGGAAGGAGAGGGACCAGGGCACGGCGGCTGCGTTCCTGCAAACTTGCCTTCCGGAGAAATCCCCGTCCCATCCTATTTCTCCTCTTCCCTGAATCCCAGCTTCCACTTTCTAGCAGAGTCAACAGAGTCTTATGACGACATCTGTCTAGTGTCAACAGCTTATCCGCATGGAAACGCGAGGGCAAAGCCGTCCACCAACTATGCAATTGTGTAGCAAGAGCCAGCAGACAGACGCGCAAAAGGAAATTGAAGAGGGAAAGAAAGAAGGACGGGGAAGGAACGGGTCCCAGAGAGCAACACCAAGCAATTGAAAATGATTTTTGAGCTAGACCCGGGCATATTTACATGAGCATGGGAGCCTGGTGAAGGGGTCATGGTGTCTTGACACATGCATGCATTTGCTGCGGGCAAGAAAGGCACCGCTGTTAGGGACGGAGGTGCTCTGGCGTGGGTGACACCTGTGGCCCAAGCACACACGTGTTCCTTCTTGGGTTTCCCGTTTCTGGGGTCAGGAAGTCTTGTGTCCTACAGCAGGACTCCTCTACTCTGTTGCAATGCCATGAGCCCCACAACTCACGTATCCTGCTTCTGAAATGCCCTCTTCTGGCCCTTTGCTTCATTGCTTTACCCCTGTGATGCCAGTGCTGGTGGCAGCTGCGTACCTGTCTTCCAAACCCCTCGATACGACTCGTGTCGGATGCTCAGCGTGGCGGGACTGTTAGCACTGCTCGAATCCACTCCCCACAGCGTTTCCCCAGACCGTCCGGCGGTGCAGGGAAGGGGCTCGCTGGCGGCAATGAGGACGTTGCTCTGTTGGGTCGGGGAAAGGACGCGCACAGCTGGCGCACGGCTGTCGTTCTGGGCAGCACGGCTGTGCAGAGTGTGTGCGGAAAAGTGAGCAAACAGTGCCCTGGCAGTTGGCGGAGACCCATCATTTCCAAGTTGTTGGCCGCAAGGGGTTGGTGAGAAAATCGTTTTTGTCTCTGTCTCTGTGTCAGTGCATTCAGAGTGCACGGTTCTGAGGGTCCACAGTCACCCCCTGAATGGTTCCGACGGAAGAGAAAGCAAAGTTGTACTTTGCAGATTCGCAGGGAATCGCAACTCAGACGCCCGCTCTGACTCTCTCACCAAACCCCCTCTTCTGCCTGGGGACACTGGCAGAGGGAAGAGAAGAACACAGACGGATGATCCTAGAACCGGACCCACCACTGGCAAGTTGGATTCTCCGGAAAGAGGAGGGGATTTTCGTGTGAAAGATGGAAAGGAGAAATTCTTTTGCAAGACACCAGCGTCTAAAGACGGGATAGACATGAACAGTGGTGTTTTCCTTGGAATTTAAAGGGCATACGAGAAAGCTTGTGGGGTTTTTTGTTTTGTTTTAAAGATTTTATATATTTATTCGAGAGAGAGAGAGCGGGCAGAGGGAGAAGCAGGCTTCCTGCTCTCCGACACAGGACTCGATCCCAGGACCCTGGGATCATGACCTAAGCCAAAGACAGACGTTTAGCCAAAAACTCCCAGGAAGCTTCCGGTTTTAAAATGTTCCCTTCTGCCATTTCCCTGTCGCTATGTAGTTCCCAGTGTACGTAGCAGCCTACAAATTATTGGCAAGAAGTCGTGGCATGGCGCACGGAGCAACAACTCAGTGCATCCCGTGGATTGTCACGTGGTGTCCGCGGAGAACCACCATCGTGCTACGTGCGATCATAATTCTCGGCAAGTACCAGGTCTGCCTGTGCAGCGCAGGGGAGGAGAGGGTGGCCTGCAGCATTAGCAGGGACCTTGCAAAGCCCACGTGTGTCGGTCGTGCGCAGGGAGAACATCTTTGCAGGGATCCTAAGGACTAGGAGCTCTGGGTAAGGATTAGCCAAAAGGAAAGCAGTCAGTGACACAGACCGGAGCCCAAAGAGCGGGACAAGCTCCCTATGGAGGGGGCGATGGCAGGATGGCCTGGACAGTGGTAGACACAAGAGAGACCCCGTCTTCCTCAAGCAATCCCAGAGAGACAAGACGCTGGAGAGAAGCAGCCATGCCTGGAGGGATGGTCCCTCTGTTTCCCAGACAAGCACGTTGGGCCTCAACAGCTGCCGGGCTCTCCAGGACCTGTGCCTCTTTGATTGGCAACTCAAGTCAGAAGAGACGTGTTCTTTCCTCCACGCAGCTGAGTGCTGCCGGTGGGAACTGCGAACCCCCTTTGTTCCCCATTGATTCTTAGCACCTGCCTTTGACAAATACCTTAACCAGTGAAATGCTAGCCAAAGCGTTTTGAAAATCGAATCATGCACGAGTCCGTGAACGTCCACGGGGTCGTGCAGCAGACGCATCCCCAACGTCCCTCGACACGGGGGTCTACGCGAGTTTCAGAAAACGGTTCGTCTCCTGAAGTCCTTGCTGGCGCTCTGGAGTCCAATGGCTCTTTCAGGGATAGTCTCGTACTGTCTTTGACCACATGGTTTCTCATCATTTCCCCCACGATGCGGAAACTAGAAATGTTCTTGTTATGCGCATTGGATCACCTTATTGAAAAATGGCATCATGCGGGTCCCATGCGAGGCTTGACTATGTCAAGAGAAGAGTGGGGACAAAATTCAAATTATGGAACAGCGAAGACCGATTATTGATGGCTTTTTAAGAGTTTCCGGTATTTTTGGTTTTTTGTTTTTAACTTATTCGTACGGAGTGGTTTTCATTCGTGGGTCCAATGTGCTTTCTCATCCACTCTGAAACTAAGGGTTAATTCCTTTTTTTTTTTTTTTTGAGATTTTATTTATTTATTTGACAGAGAGAGATCACAGGTAGGCAGAGAGGCAGGCGGAGAGAGAGGAGGAAGCAGGCTCCCCACTGAGCAGAGAGCCCGATGCGGGGCTCGATCCCAGGACCCCGGGATCATGACCTGAGCCGAAGGCAGAGGCTTTAACCCACTGAGCCACCCAAGCGCCCATAAATAAATAAGATCTTAAAGATAAAAAGGAACTCTGTGTGCCTCTGGACAGCTTCTATAGATAGAAATGGAATAGGGCATTGGCAAACAATTTTCCAAAGTGTTGTGCCCATTTGTACGTGCCCCAGGCATGTAAGGGAGCAGCCCTTGGTCTCTTCCTTGTCTGACTAACCCTTAGTGATGTCAGTCTTGCAGCTGGGTGGGTGCAGGGCTCCCGGGGTGGCTTCGGGGTGAATCTCTCTGGTGTTGAATGAAGTTGAGTATCATTCTGCCATGTGCACCGGGCGCTTGGAGGTCCCAAGTCTGCAGGGCTGGGTCACATCGTCACCCTATGTATCAGCTACGTGGTTAATCTTTTACGTATTGATTTGTAAGACTATCTTCTGTAATCAGGATAGGAAACTTTTGCTACTTTAAAATGCTATACATTGGGGCACCTGGGTGGCTCAGTGGGTTAAGCCTCTGCCTTCGGCTCGGGTCATGGTCCCAGGGTCCTGGGATCGAGTCCCGCATCGGGCTCTCTGCTCTGCGGAAAGCCTGCTTCCTCCTCTCTCTCTCTCTCTCTGCCTGCCTCTCTGTCTACTTGTGATCTCTGTCTGTCAAATAAGTAAATAAAATCTTTAAAACACAAAAAGATGCTGTAAATGTCTCCTTTCTTCCTGTTTCACGGGTGCCTTTTGTGATCAGAACGCTTTACCAAAACACCAGTACTGTCGTTTAGAATTAGTGTTTCACGCGTGCGTCCAGTGAAATACAGCTTTGAAAATCCTGACTTCCTTGACGGCTGTCTGATGCCCTCCAGCTCCCTGCTCATTTCCCTCTGTTGTCCGAAGGAAGGATTGTCTGAGACAACCCGCCGGATGTGGGAGGCACGGGTTCCGTCAAATAGCATTTTGATGAAACGGCCATGGTCCTTTCTTTTTATTCGACGAATCGTAGCTTCCTTCTGTTTTCTGGCACACGAGCTGAGCTGAATTCCTTTCCCTTAAGCCTTTGCCCTCCAGTAAGCCAGAAGTGAGCTTCACGAACGGAACCAATGCCGATCAGTTGTAATTTGGTACAATTGAGACAGGACATGCACCTCCGTTTTCACTCTATTAGGAACATAAATGCAATGCAAGACGAGTTCGCCACGGGGCTCCTAGGCAGGAACAGGGGACCAAAAGGAGAAATTGGAGGAAATGAAAGATAATTTCAGCCTACTTCAGTGATGGGCAAATGGCCAGGACTGGCCATGAAAGGCGGCCGTCGTTCCTTCTCCAGCGGTCTGAGGATGATGAGTGACAATTACTAGAGTGACCTATGTAGGAACAAGTCCGTACATCGTCTTCATCGTGACGGAGGGGCGGGTGGGTGTACTGCTTCCCTCCAGAACCCGCCTGACTATAGCTTAGCAACCCTGTGTCCCCAGACTTTGACGCTCCAATGGATGGTTCTCCCATAAAATCAGAGTAGCTTTACAAAGGGACGTGTATAAAGGGAATTGGAGGGACACCTGGGTGGCTCAGTGGGTTAAAGCCTCTGCCTTCAGCTCAAGTCATGATCCCAGGGTCCTGGGATCGAGCCCCACATCGGGCTCTCTGCTCGGCGGGGAGCCTGCTTCCCCCTCTGTCTCTGTTGCCTCTCTGCCTGCTTGTGATCTCTGTCTAATTAATAAATAAAAATATTTAAAAAAATAAAGGTAACTGGCTGGGTTTGTGTTGGATTGGAAATATGTCTTCACTGGTTCATACCACCCTTATGGAAAAGGAATCAGGACCGTGGGTAAATCAACGTGTTATACCCAGTTTGGGTACGTATTCCCACTATTAACAATTGTTTCTTCGTCTTCTGATTTTCACAGATGTTCATTCAAATAAAATGTGAAGATTCGAAGTATTCCAATAAAATGTGATTCTTTGGTGAAGGAAACATGAGGACAAGTATTACCCTCCTCTCTTTACCAAAAATGAAGAAAGCATAAATTATGAATTTCGGGTCACACCCACTTTTCAATACCCGTCCTGACAGCGCCATGCATGAAGTCTTTCAAAATGCCTTTTTTCTTTTTCTTAACTTTAACTGTGCTCCAAAAACACTTAGGTTTTTGAAATAATTTTTAGGTCTGGTAAAAAGCAGTGAATGTTTGTTCTAGTGAATAATAAAATCTGTACAAGGCGGAGAAACAATGATTCGTGGTGATTATTAGATGAAACGAACACAGACAGGGGTGGGAGAAGACATTTTTCTTCATGACTCTGTACTCAAACGTACGCTTTAAGTGAGTTTAATAAGGTCCAAAGCGTTACGTTTATAGAGCAGAGGACATGTATGGATTATACATGCTTGAGAAGAATTTCCCACTTAGAGCTCGTATTTACAACTGCAGACTTTATTCTTAAAATTATGCCTCACATGGACTTTACTAAAATGGAACTCACCAGGGAATACTATTTAAAAAAAAAACAAAATAGGGGCGCCTGGGTGGCTCAGTGGGTTAAGCCTCTGCCTTCGGCTCAGGTAATGATCTCAGGGTCCTGGGATCGAGCCCCGCCTCGGGCTCTCTGCACTGCAGGGATCCTGCTTCCCCCTCTCTCTCTGCCTGCCTCTCTGCCTGCTTGTGATCTCTCTCTGTCAAATAAATAAATAAAATCTTTAAAAATAAGTAAATTAATTAAATAAAGGAGGGACAAGAGGAGTATTGGCAGAGGAGGAAAAGTTAAGGTTATAGGAACGTATCTTATCTGTCGCGTCCCAGGGTAGAGAAATTGCTTTGTTACCAATATGTTTGGCTTCAAAAGCATCGTACAGAGTTAAATTTCAAAGGGTTTTTTGTGCATCCCCCCATTTGAAATCTCCTTCGAGGGAGCTAGCAGACAAGAGGCAATTTTCCAGGCGATCCGCTGGCGTTTCCTACTTTCATCTGAAGGACGGGGTAGAGATACAGGGAATCTGTTATGTCACGCTCGCGTGCGTGATCAAAGGCCTCTCCCTGGAAATTCCCGTCCTTCTCATTTATTTCTTCTCACTCGGGGAATTTCAAACCCCATGGACATATTAAGGCACATTATTGGAAATAAATAGGTCAAGAAGCATACGGGTTTAGGGGAGGCATCAGGAAGGAGGGAGACGAGAGTGAGAACGTTTGCTGTCCTGCCTGGGAGAAGCGGGAGGGGATGAGGCAAAGCCCAGGCCATGGAAAGGAAAGTCCACCTCGGTGTGGACGGAAGTGGGTGGCTGGACAGGACACTGGTGGAACGTACGGTATGTTCTGTGTGGGGCTGACTGCTGGGCTCTGCTGAAGAAACGGTCAAGTACTTCGGCTATCACAGAGGGGCAGCCGGTAATGGGGCTTTTTTTTTTTTTTAAGATTTTATTTATTTATTTAAGATTTTATTTATTTTATTTATTTATTTAAGATTTTATTTATTTTTTAAGATTTTATTTATTTTATTTATTTATTTAAGATTTTATTTAGTTTTTAAGATTTTATTTTATTTTTTAAAGATTTTATTTATTTATGATTTTACTATTTATTTATTTATATTTTAAGATTTTATTTATTTTATTTATTTATTTAAGATTTTATTTATTTGACAGAGAGAGACACAGGGAGAGAGGGATCACAAGCAGGGGGAGTTGGACAGGGGATCTGAGCAGGGAGCCCGATGTGGGACTCCATGCCAGGACTCTGGGACCTTGACCTGAGCCGAAGGCAGACGCTTAACGACTGAGCCACCCAGGTGCCCCAGTAATGGGGCTTTTTAGGAGTTGGGGAGGTTCACTACAGAAAAGCTAACCAAATCCTGTCTTTTTGGACGGGGGGCAAGTTTAATCCTGCGGGATGCGGGATGACCATTCCTACTCATAAACTAAGCCAACATTGAGCAGACCAGATGAAGAAAAGAGGATTTGCAACGCGGATCTGTGGTTAACAATACGCTTATTGTTTAATCGTTTATTCAATATATCATTAATGAATATGGGGGAGAAACACGTGCCTCGTTTGATGGAAATGCTGATGAGAGCTCGCAGAGTGTCTGTTACGACCCAGTGGTCTGAAATGTAATTTTCCTCTACTTCTGTTTTTAAAATTTATTTATTTGTCAGAGAGAGTGAGGACGAGCAGAGGGAGAGGCAGGCAGAGGGAGAAGCAGGCTCTCCACTGAGCAGGGAGCCCGACGCAGGACGCGCGCGATTCCAGGACCCGGAGATCGTGACCTGAGCCAAAGGCAGATGCCTCATCGACTGAGCCACCCAGGCGTCCCTCCAGTCCTGTTTATGGGAGTTTTGGAGAAAACTCCAGTTGGCAGCTGCAAAGAGAATGCAGCCTTTCTCTCCAGGTCCTGGTACTTTTCTAAATATATCACCTTGTGGGAGGTTTTGTTATGTTTTGTTTGGTTTTTTCAGGCCTGGACAGAGTTTTGAGTGGTCAGTCCCCGACATCTCACACTCTCCTGGAATGTCTTCATAGCGAAAACAGTCTTAGAACTCAAACGAGAATTCTGTTTCTGAAACACGTGCTCTGTGTCCCACAAGTTTGTTCCCTGCTTTACATAAAATCTCAGGTATTGAGTTCACCTTGCAAGTGATCCCATCCCGTATGGGTTATCTGTTGTGTTTATAGGCAGAGGATTCCACATGATTTACAGTTTGTAAACTTCCAGGGAATGGGTTGAGAATCTCAACGCTGTCTTCAGAAGCCACCAGGTTCGGGCAGCCCCGGGTGACAGGAATGCACATGGCTGCATCCCCATAAAACCATATCCACGGACACTGTAGTCCCCACAGCTCCCAGGGGTTGCAAAGACGATGCTTCGGTGGCGTCTTTGTTCCTTTTCTAACTTTTTAAAAACCGTGAAGAGGGATCTTAATTGGTCGCAGTGAACAAGGCAGATGGTGGGTCACTGGAAGTGGTCTCGCCTCCCCGGTTTCTCCGTCCGTGGGAGGCAGAGGCGAACTCAGAACTGTGTGTCCAACAAGTCCTGTCCTGGGCTCTGCACTTGGATAAACAGTCCTCTAGATGCTGGACGGACATTAAGTCACCAGCGAGTCGCACGGGCTCCAAGTGTGGCTCAGAGGAGGGCTGTTGCTTGTGTGGTTATTTTCCTACGAGCTTGCCTTTGATGGAAGGCGTTGCCAACATTTGAAAATCGGCACTATTTGCGGAAAAAAAGAAATCAAAGCCGTTGAGTGTTCTTCAACACCGCAGAAGTCAGCTATCCTGTTGGAGAATACGTACCTTATGTCAGAGAACTTGTATTTAAAAAACACCAAGCTTGTAAGGGGCACTGAGCTATATGCTGTATATTCACCTAAACCACATATGCATGAACACGCACACATGTTTAGGTATGATTAATATATATAAAAATTTATATGCGATTTCTTTAATTTATACAATGACCATTCACATACGCACTGCTGCTTGTTATCTCCATACAGAGGGCATTGCTAAGGTCCCACTGATGCCTAAGATTACACGGTCAGCAAGTAAACACCAGACCTGTCTCACCCTAAACTATATGGCCTCGTATCTATATATTCAACTCTCTCCTCTCATGCACAAAGCAAAACACATATTTTCAACAGTAACTTCCATATACACACATAAAAACTTACCCTCCCTCCTCCTATGTGTGCTCAATGAGACATACAGCAGCACATTATTTTCTAGAAAGAAATATCAAATTTTATAAATTTTGCATCACCGACAGTCTCACGGGTGGTTTTTTTTTTTTTTTTGAAAATGCAGCAGTAGCTTTTCTAAAAAAGCACTTTCCTTTGCAGATCTACCGTAATATGTTTTATTCCCCAACGTATAATTGCATACCAATCAATTTTGATTCTCTGTTCTTCAACAGGCAATATTTGTTTAAAATATCTCTGATTTGGTTCTTCAGAGAAGAAGCAGTGCGTTGAATAGGAGAATCAAAATTGCTGCTTTTGAAGATCAGCCGTGCTATTTTGGATTGCCACTGGAGACAGGTTCAAATGGTAGATGTCAAAGCCACTCGAGAGATGCATTAGTTTCAGCGCTGTTAGGAGAAACGACATGGCAGAAATCAGGTATTTAAAATGGTAGTACAAGGGTCTAGAAAATCAGCACGGTCCACAATGATTTTAGACTATATGATGTTATAAAAGTGCACCCAGCGTATTCTGCTCTATAATATACAGAGACTACGAAGCAGTATCCATTAGGTACAGTGGCTTTGTGTATGTGTAACATACACAATGTATGTAAAACCCAAATTCCTACATATACTTTCACATACATATTCACATGTAAGAGTTATACTCTGTTAACCTATGTGTATATATAACAAAAAATATGTTTTTGATTTGCTTTTATGAATATGTACATTAAAATAATGGATATATGGGGCGCCTGGGTGGCTCAGTGGGTTAAGCCTCTGTCTTCAGTTCAGGTCATGATCCCGGGGTCCTGGGATCGAGCCCCACATCGGGTTCTCTGCTCTGCAGGGAGCCTGCTTCCCCCTCTCTCTCTGCCTGCCTCTCTGCCTACTTGTGATATCTGCCTGTCAAATAAAAAAATGAATAAATAGATCTAAAATGATTAATTAATTAATCAAAATAATGGATCTATACCAATATATCAAATATAACTGATATATATCAATATATACATAAATAATATATAGATAATGCATTATATAATACATACATGTAGTGTGTATAGGTAATGTAATATATATGATAATTATCTTAGTCCACATAATGTTATAAAAGTACAGTAAAATATTTTCTTTGTAACTTATATTCCCATCTAGTCGACACATTCTGTACATGGCACAGCTGTAGCCTGTCATCTATTTATGTATGTTACACAGACCATATATTATATATTATACAATATATACCACAAAGACTACAACTATCACATAGTTACATTCTTATTCATATATATATAGTAGTTTTAGTCTTTATTTTATATATAGATTTATATGTTACAAAGAGTCTATTTTAGATGCACTGACTTACTGAGATGAAAACAATGTAATACATAGTATATATGTTACATATGTAGTAGATATTATGTATCCATTAACATTTTATATATAAATATCAATTGCTTTAATTCATGTAATGTCATAAAAGGGCATCTAAAATACACTTTTTGTGGGACACCTGGCTGGCTCAGTCAGTGTAGCGTGTGACACTTGATCTCAGGGTCATGAGTTCAGGTCCCACACTGGGCATGAAGCCTCCTTAAAAAAATTGTATTTAAAAGATATATATATTCTTTGTAATATATATATGAACACATAGCAGGCCGTATATAGGTGTTATGTATAAATATACATGTAATATACATAAATATAAATATATACATATATACACACACACAAAATGTACACTAATATATACTGTTCCGATATAGTACAACGTAGTAGGTGTTAGGTGCACTTTTATGACCTCCTACGAATTAAAACAATGGCTAATCATGCTGATATTTCTATAAATATGTATATCAATATATACACACGCAGACACATATACACACATCTGTATAAAACATGCCTATCAAGGGGACGCCAGAGTGGCTCAGTCTGTGAAACATCTGCCTTCAGCTCCGGTCATGATCTCAGGATCCTGGGATCGAGTCCCGCGTCGGGCTCCCTGCTTGGAGGGGAGCCTGCTTCTCCCTCTGCCCCTCACCCCACTCATGCTCTCTCTCTGTCTCAAATAAATAAATAAAATCTTAAATAAAAAGTATGCCTGGCAGGATTTATATAGATGATAAAAAACATAAAAACACAGAATCCCTCGAAGCTATTACAAATTCAGAGGTATGCAGCAAGTTATGCCAAACTGTATTTTCCCGCTTCCTGATGCCGTTCTGTGTAAGTGTATGTGCATGCATAGCACATTGTTTCTCTGGAACCAGGAGTATTGTTTTCAAGAAGCGACAGTGGGATGCTCATCTCTCCGCCCTCAGAATCTGACAGCTCCCAGCAGTTAGGAGGCACTGAGAACTTAGTGAAGGACCCCCAGAGTTACAGAGGATGCAGAACTCAAAGTGACCCAGGCACCGTGTGCAACCAAAAAACCAAGCTTGCAACAAAGCCTGTTAATCCTGACTATGTGTCACTTTGATCGAAACAAAAAGGCAAAAAAAAAAAAAAAAAAAAATCATCTACCTGCACATCCTGAATCTTTAAGCTGAAGATCATCATTTGGAAGAAAATTGAAGCTGGGAACCAAAATGTCATAAATTTTCCAGTGTAACTTATATGTCTCTTTAATATGAACATTTTAATTTGTCCCCGACTTTTTTTATGTTTGAGCAAGTCTTCCCCGTTTCAAGTAGAGCGCTTATGTGGACTGCATTCTTGGAGATCCCTCTCTTGACGGAGTTGACAGATCAAAAGACATACTCCAGCTTGTCATGGTCCTTAAAAGAACAGGAAACTGCTCTGACAAGATGCCAAAGAAGGTATATGAGCCTGACAGCGTTGACGTTTGAAATAAAGGGAATTAAACCAGGGGCACCTGGGTGGCTCAGTGGGTTGAAGCCTCTGCCTTTGGCTCAGGTCATGGTCCCAGGGTCCTGGGATCGAGCCCCACATCGGGCTCTCTGCTCAGCCGGGAGCCTGCTTCCTCCTCTCTCTCTCTCTGCCTGCCTCTCTGCCTACTTGTGATTTTTCTGTCTGTCAAATAAAGAAATAAAATCTTAAAAAAAGAAAAAAAAAAGAAATAAAGGGAATTAAACCAAAGTAAAATGAAATAGAATAAAATAGCATGAAATGAAATAAAATGAAATAGCATGAAATGAAGTAAATAAAGAAAATAAAATATGTTTTTATTTTACATAAAATAAAAGGACATGGAACGCAGACAGTGAGGGACAGAGATGATTACTTGATTACTTTCTGCAGGTTTCCTTAAGAACACAACCCACCACGTTTCTATGGTTTAAGCTAATTTCTGGCTCCTTTCATCTTTGGAGGGATGACTGTTTGTCTATGTGTGGAGGCTGCAAATTCTCCTTTTGGTTTTTAGGGTAGTCGATGTTCATAGGGTACAAACGCAAATGATTGCACATGGATTCGTTGTAGGTAACGTATTATTATACTGACGGTTCAGAAGTGATGAAAACAAAAATTTTAAAAGTTCAAATAGGTTGAGTTGGAGAAAATCACACTTAAAGTCACACTAAGTAATTCAGAACGATGCCGTATTTTTAGAGGACAAAAGCTCTGTCTTGAAGAAGGAACTTTAAACTTTTGCTTTAGACACGTGAAAACTGGTCTAAGCACGTTGGCTGTCAGGCAAACCTCAGGAGGCAGAGGCCGGATATTTCAGTATATCTTAAGCCCAAGGCCCTCACGGGCAATGCTGTGCTACTGTTTTTCTTCTTGGTGCGTGGAAACATGCTGGACAATTTTCACTTTACTTGCAGATCTCCTCTAAAGAGTTCTACCAGCTCCCTGAACGTTGCCAGTTTCGATGAGTGCTACGTGAAAGTAAGTAAAACGTTCCATAGGGCATACGAATCGTCCCCTTGCTTACTTGACCTGGGGACAGCAAGAACAAAGCCAGTGGCTCAGCGGAATTTATTACATTTACACTTATTATATTGTCTTAGCTTTTAATTTTCTTTTGCCAAGAATGGAGACCAGAGAAGCAGACCAGAGTAGGGCATGGAAGTTTTGGAGAATATTGACACTTCTTTTGTAACCTGGTTGCGAATGTATCCTATGCTCCTGAAACAAACAGATTCTTTGTGGCTAGCAAATTCAGTCGACATGTCACGACACATCCTGATTAATTGTATCGTTCAAAATTTAGTGCCTACTTCTTTTTCTTCTTACTGTTAAACACTTTGAGCTCTTCAATTTCCAGCTAAAATTGCTGATATACAAATTTCTTCCTTGAGTCTACCAGTTGTTTAGTACATTTTTGGCTCTACATTGGGCTGCTTATGTTTTTATAATGGATAAACCTTCTTATTCTGTTATTATCATTATTTTTTAACCTAGAATATAGCATCTTCTTTCATCCCTTTATTGTAAATTATGCAATCAAAATTCTATATAGACTGACACTGAAGTGTTTTCTACATAGAAAACACTGAGGTGTTTTCTAAAATTCTATACAGACTGACACTGAAGTGTTTGCTATTCCAAAGCAAATATTTCTTAGAAAGGGTGTAAAAAGAATTAAACAAACAGTAAAGAAGCAAACAAAACAGAGAAGTTCGACTCTGTCAAAGTAAAAATCTCTTGCTCATCAAAGGATAGAGTTCATAAGCTAAAGAAAGCCACAGGCTGCAAGGATATTTTTGCAATACATATACATAATGAAAAACTTAGATCCAGAATAAAGAATCTTTAAAAAAATTTTTAAAAAAGAAAAATGAAAAGTGACCCATTAAGAAGGGGCAAAAGTCTTAGACACTTCAGTACAGAAACTACACAGACGGCCAATGATTACACGAAGACATACTTAACAAGATTAGTCATATGGATATGCAAATTTAAACCCCCAAAAGATAAACCTTCCCACCAACTGGAAACCCTGAAATTAAAAAGAATGACAATCACTTCTTAGTACTTCATATATTGTTGGTGAAAGTATGAAATGGTTCATTTGCTTTGGGAAACTGGCAATTTCTTATAAAATCATACTGATCCATACTTACATACTTTTTCCAAAGAGAAATGATCTCTCTTTGGGTCCATAATAAGATGTGGGCAAGACTACTTATAGAAACTTTATTTATAATAAACAAAGTTTATAAATAATACAAATGCCCATCAGTAGAAGAAGTGAATGGCGGTGTATTCATTTAGTGGAATATTACTCAGCACTGACAAATAGCCAACAACTGTCTACTCATATGGTAGAATATTACTCAGCACTGAAAAATAGCAAACGACAGACATGTGAAATAATATGGGAGGCCAGATACCATATCGTTGGTTGTAATATGAAGTTCAAGAAAAGGGGAAACAACTAATCTTTGATTGAAATGAGAAAACTGGTTGTAACAGGTGGCAGAGGCTGACTGGCAGAAAGACAGCTTGTTTAGGGCACTAAAAATGCCCTCTATCTCAATTAGGAAGTTGGTTACATGAGTATATATATTTATCATGGCTCATTACACACTTAAGACCTATGCATTTCACTGTATGTAATTTAAATATTCTTAGATATTTAAAAATATACAGTGCAGGGGTAGCATATAGAAGGCCATTTGCAGAAAATAAACTGATTTCTCAAATGCATGAAAGCTCACCACTTCACTCAAGTTATTAGAGATCTGTTATAAGAATAAAGAGCAAGATGTAATTGTATTCCATGTCAAAATCTCTTAGGTAATTAAAAGACTGGAAAGATAAGAACAAGACAAGATCTTCATTATCGCCATCATTTTTGACATCATTTTGTACATTTTATCACAAAACAATGAAACAAGAAAAGGAAGTAATACATATTATTATCAGATATGACATTAATTGATGTTACATATAAGTAAAATGATTATCCACTTAGAAGAACTAAGATGAAAAAATGTCAGCAGTAAAGAAGTGTTCAGTAAATGGTCAATTAGAAGAAAAATAATTTTTTAAAAGCTTTCTATAAATAAGTAGTTTTAAAATATGATGAAAACAATATTTTGTCTATAGGAGCAAAGCCAGAAAATAGTTTAAAATAAACTCACCAGACTATAATTACATATGTAAAAGTAAAAATAGAAAATCTTACTTAATATTTTTTTAAGATTTTATTTATTTATTTGAGAGAGTGAGAGAAAGAGTCTGAGTAGGGGTACAAGCAGAGGGAGAGACAAAAGCAGACTCCACACTGAGCACAGAGCCCAATGTGCAGACCCTGAGATAATGACCCAAGCAGAAATCAAGAGTCAGATGCTCAACTGACTGAGCCACCCAGGTGTGCCCAAAATCTTACTTAATACTAAAGAAGGAAATATATCATGTATTTCTCAAAGCAATGTATTAATTTAATTCAGTTCTAACCAAATATCTCATTTTATACAAATCTGACAAAATTATTTTAAGCTTATAGAGAAGAAAACTTGACCAAAATTTTCTTTTTTAGAAGATAATTCTAATTTAGAATTTAGAGGAAGTGAAAACTTCTTACCAAGCTACAGCCACATTAAGATGAAATGTTACTGGCTCAGGAATAGATTATGTCAACAATGATGGGTAAGACCACAGAAACAGACTCGACTGTTTAGTACATAACATTTCTTATGCATCATGTTAGCAATTTAAATTCACAGAAGAACAGATCCTCCAGTTAAATATGCTGGAATAATTGGTTAACAATTCCAAAATAATTACAAGTAGGCCTCTTCTCATGCTGCAAGGAAACCAAGTGAAAAATATAACTTGTTCTACCAGAACCCAGGATGTTATTCAAGCTATTTATCATGCAATAATGTCATATGTATATATATACTTTGCCTGCTAGCACACAAATTACTATTCTTCAGAAGAAAATTACAGACTCTAAACTCTATCATCCATGATCCATAATGTCCATTATAAAGGTAAAACAAAAACAAAAACAAAAACAAACACTTGATGGTTTAGGAGAAACAGTAAAATCCACTTCAAAACCACAAGAAAAAACAGTCAATAGAAACAGACACTGAGTGAACCCACATGTTAAAAATGTCAGGCAAGGACTTTCGAACAGCTTATACGATTACGTTCAAGGATTTATTTATTTGTTTTTAATTTTAAAAAAAAGGATCTTATTTATTTATTTGAGAGAGAGAACAAGAGAGAGAGAGCACAAGCTGCAGGTAGGAGCAGAGAGAGAGGGAGAAGCAGGCTCCCTACTAAGCAGGGAGCCAGACTCAGGGCTCGATCCCAGGACCCTGTGATCCTGACCGGACCCAAAGGCAGACTCTTAATGGGCCGAGCCACCCAGGCTCCCCTATGTTCAAGGACACAAAGGAAAAAGATGATTGTAAAGAGTGAACAGTTGTGAGTTCCCATAAGAGAAACAGAAATTATAAAAAAGAGCCTAATAGAAATTTAAGGAATAGACTGCAGCATCTATGAAAGTAAATTTCCCTTGCTGAATTAAGGAAAGACCGGCTATGGCTGAAGAACTTAACAGAGATAATTAGAAATTACCTAATCTTAAGAACTGAGAGGGAGAAAGAATGGAAGTAATAGATTATTACTTTAATAGTATTTTAATACTATTAATAGAAAAATAGTAAAGTCTCTCTGACCTTAGAGAAAGTCCCACATATGTAGATTTGGAATCACAAGATGAGAGGTGAAAATAATGGTGCAGGAAAGGAAGGTTTTGTCTTTGTTTTTTGTTTGTTTGTTTTTTTAAAGAATTTATTTTTTTATTTGACAGAGAGTGAGCCAGAGGGAGAGTACAAGCAGGGGTGGGCAGAGGGAGATGGAGAAGCAGGCTTCCTGCTGAGCAGGGAGCCTGATGCAAGACTACATCCCTGGACCCCAGGACCATGACCTGAGCCAAAGACAGTCACTTAACCAACTGAGCCACCCAGGCGCCCCTAGGAAAAGGAAGTTATTTGAAGGAATGATGGTAAAAAAAAAAAAAAATTAAATTCACAAAATTATTTAAGAATATCAAACGTACCCTATGCTTGAATATAGTTTTCTTTGAATTTATCCTGTATAGGGTTAACAAACTTAGCCTAAGTGGGATATTCACAATGAAAAATATGCTTAGACAGAAAGAATCAAAATGCTGAAAACAAAACACAAAAACAAAAGAAAAAAAAAAGAAAATCTGGGGAGCAGGCAAATTAGAAAGACCTTTTATCTTGGACCACAATGACAAGAATGTTTACTGAATTTTCAACACGCTGGCAAACAATGATGCCGCTTTCTAGGTGCAGAAAGAAAAGAAGTGGTCTCCCTTAATTCTACGTCTAGTGAAAATATCCTTCAAAAATGAAAGAGATTTTTAAATAAGAGAAAGCTGAAAAATTTTCACCATTCTTTCTGTATAAGAAAAAATATCCACTGGATATTCATCAAGTTGAAGAGAAATGACACAAGATGGAAACTTGGGTTTTTGGGTTTTTTTTTTTTTTTAAACAGTAGACATTTCTATGGGATCAACTGTGTTCCTGTAACTCCCAAATTCATATACTCAAGTCCAAAGGACCTCCGTACTCTGTACTAGGAGATAAGGTTTTTAAAGATGTAAATAAGGTAAAATGAGATCACTCGGGTGGATCCTGATCCCACGAGACTGGGGTTCTTGTAAGAAGAGGGAGTGAGGACACAGACATGCACAGAGGGACGACCATGTGAGGACACAGGGAGAACATGGGGTGTACACGCCAAGGAGAGAGGCCTCAAGAGAAACCAGCCCTTCCCATGCCTGGAGCTTGGACGCCCAGCCCCTAGCACTGTGAGAAATCCATGTGTATTATTAGGCTCCCCAGTCTGTGGTTTTTTGTTATGGCAACGTGAGGGAATCAGACAACTGTTGACACACTAAACGACATGTCTGGATCTCAAAACCATGACGTTAAACAAAGAGCCATAAACAAATAATACCCTAGGTTTCCCCTGATGTGATTTTCAAGAACGGGCAAAATTAATCGATGGTGAAAACAGACACTGCAGATAGGGCATGAGGACTGACTGAAAATGGGATAAGAATACACTATAGCTTGATTTCACTCGTGGTTACACAGGGGTAGACAATTTCCCAAACTCACAGAGCTGAAAACTTCTGATTAAAAAAAGGAGAAGAAGGAGAAAAAGAAGAGGAATGAGGAGGAGGAGAGGACATGGGATGAACTCTTCAACCAGAATGCTAACACTAACACTCTTTTTCAAGGCACAGATGACAGCCATCAGGTTACCAATAATGCACAACATCAGGATATTTGGAAAACCCACCTTCCATCAAATTGTCATCCCCATAATTTTCTGAGGTCCCTTAAAGCAGGCTTTCTTCTTACTAAGTATGCAAGTGCATGTCTGGCTCCAACAAATAACAACAACCACCACCATGAAAAAATGCAACAAACAACAATAAAAGCAAAGGGAATCCACTAATTCACAGAACAATCTTGAATTTCAACCCTCAAGAGAAACTTCAGCATCGCATTTGAGTGCCAGATTCCTTTAGCTATTATAAAGAAATCCTTCAGAATCAATATCATTTGTGAAATATCACCATCCTAATTCACTTGACTCTCTGCATGGGAAGTCATGAGTCTGCATCAAAACAGGCTACACAAAATGTTTTCTCCCTAACGTCTCTGGCACTTGCAACTTTTCTCAGTGCTTTGACCCAAAACCGTGGAAATCTTTCTTCATAATCTAAGAGATAAACTTGGCCCCAGTTTGCTGATGACACAAGGCTCAGATGTAGCATGAAACATTTCACAGTCATTTGTTAATTCACTTATGAATTCATTTACTCATTCTCTCCCCCCATTGACCAGTCAGTGGCCAACCGATTGAGCGCCATTTTGGGTCAATCATGGTGTTAGCTGTAAGGGATACAGCTGAGGAAAAAAATGCAAAATTCCTTGCCCTAAATGGAGCTTTCATTTTAGTTAAAGTGAAGAGAAAATAGATAAATAAATAAAAAGTAAAAAGAAGACAAATTTTCCAAAGTGACTAAGCAAAATACATTGTGTATTACATCATGATATACAGGAAATATGGAATGGGTTGGGAAGACACTGTAATTTTAGACATGGTTATGAGGAAAGCACTAAATTTATACCTGATTACTGTCTGGCAAACAGTATTGTAAGCACCTTTATAAATATCAGTATATTTGCTCCTCACAGAACCATATGAAAAGGACACGGTGCCATGATTGTCCCATGACCTTCTTAACCATATACCAAGCAGACACTGCACATGCAGCATCCTGAAACACAAGAGCTGATAACGGTCAGTGACATTTACCATTCCTCTGTACGTTGCTGTCTTTATGAGCACAACTCACACGGGGGTTCCCCTGACGTGGACCATTCTGTCCATATTTGAATTCAGGGCATCTGCCATTGCCAAAGGGGAGCTCAGGTATTCTTAATGCCAGTTAGGAAGATGCTGATCAAAACTGGAGGGCCCACTTTTGAGCGATGCTTGGGCAGAGAGCTGGTTGGCATTTGTGGGGGGAAGAAGGCCATTATTATGATGATGATGATGATGATGATGATGATGATGCTGATGTTTTGCTCCCTCCTTAAATCACACTATGCCAATTTTGGGTTGACCCTCAAACTCTGTTCCTCACGGGCTGATTTAATAGTCCCCAAAAGAACGTTCACCTGACATACAAGACAAACCCACAGTTTCCTAAAGATCTCCATTATTTCACTGGGGTGCTCTGCAGAGGCGAGCAACGTGCACAGACTGCTGTGGACATGCATTTTTCCCCCTCACTTTTAATGCTGTCCTTCTTAACATTCCTTTGACTGCTGCACGCTCTGCTCTGATATCCACAGGGGATGAACAATCAGGGAACTCCCCACATGGGTACCACGAGACCCTAGCAAGGTGAGATGGGAACATGCACCTTGAGATATGCTCCCAGAAACAGCCTAGTCAGGGGACTAGGCAAGATCCCAAAAGCGTTAAGCATGCATTGAATCCTCCCAACACCCAGGGCCAACGCTTCTTAGAAGAAATATTCTCCAGTTCATCATCGCGCACAAGAAGTTGAGGAATTCGTTAAGTGGGAATGTGAAAAGTGGTGCTTCTCACACTTTCACATGCATTGACTCTTTGGGAGCTCTTGCCACAGTGAACACCCAGATTCAGATCTTGGGTGGTCAGAGCCTGACCTTCTGCCCTTCTCAGAAGGTCTCCAGTGATGCCAATACTGTGGATCTTTGGGCTAGTTTTGTAGCCTGATGGTCCTAAATTGTCCAAAATTCTTAAGTCTGGAGGGATATGCAAATAGAGTGAAATCCAAGGATCAAGAAGCCTGAGGGTTTTCAACGTGTCCAGTATTGAGTGGTACCCATATGAGTGAATGTGGCTATGAATTATTGCGAAAGCCTTATTTTAAGCTCAAAATGTCTTTGTGAAATTACAAAGACAGACATGAGGAGCACCTGGGTGGCTTGGGTGGTTAAGTGTCTGCCTTTGGCACAGGTCATTATCCTGGGGTCTTGGGATTGAGCTATCAGGCTCCCTGCTCAGTGGGAAGCCTGATTCTCCCTCTCCTACTCCCCCTCCTTGTGTTCACGCCCTAATAAATAAAATCTTTTAAAAAAATACACATTATTTCCTCTTATACCTATTTTTAAAAATACCTTAAAAAGGGAACACCTGGTGACTCAGTTAAGCATCTGACTCTTGATTTCGGCTCAGGTTGTGATCTCAGGGTCGTGGAATTGAACCCCCCATTGGGCTCTGCACTGAGCATAGAGCCTGCTTTAGATTCTCGCTGTCCCTCTCCCTCTTTCTCTGTAAAAACAGAACAAACAAACAAACCCCAAAAACCAACAACAAAAAACACAAAATGAAAACTCAAAGACAGTTTAAATAGAGAAAAATAGTATTACGATTAGTGTCCCCTGCACTTTAGTCTTTAATTTTCAGATTTTTCAATAATATGTAGATGCCTTAAATGGTTTTCTGTCCCCATAAATCCAGTCAAAATTCTCCTCCATCTATTAAATCTTCAAAATAAACATCATTGATACTGATGAAGCCCACTTACTTGTTGATGCAAAACCAAGAATACAGGTGTAGGTAAAAATTTCCCTCATGGGGGACAAAAGCAGTGTTTCCAATGAAGAGTGATTATTACTTTTGTTTGAGGATATCGGCAAGTCATCCAGAGCAGAGAGAAAGCCTCCAAATCCCTTCACAGAGCAGCTGTATGCTACAGATGTAGAATATGAAGTCGTCACTTTGCTCGAATTACCCAGGATGGCACTGCGGGGTTGGCGGAGAAAGAAGTCAAAAATCCCCCTGATTGCAAAGCATGTTCCTCTTCAGGACTACATACAACTTCTGTCTCTGGCATCAAAGAGGCATAGCTATTTTCAACTTCAGTAGGAAGGAATGGGTCAAGAGGACCACAGCTAGGAAGAAAAGACTGGAATAATGAGCCACTGTGCCCTCCTGACTTACATAATCTGCCAAAAGGAAACTCAGCAGGAGGCAGAGAAAGTGAGAGCAAGCAAAGTTGGTAAAAGTAGGTTTCCAAGAATCAAGACTTTCACAGGTCTTCCTTGAGCTGTGGGCGATTGGTTAACAAAGTCTTTCGCTTTTTGGTCTACAAAGTTGTAGAAAGTATTATGTGCTTTGTCTTTCTCGGTATCCCTCTGTTCCTCTCTTTGGGAGATGGGAGATTCTGGCCTAATAATGAATTAAAGATGAGGAATCTAAACTGATTCTTTAACATTCATGGGAGCCTGAGAAACCAAGTCACTTTTTTTTTTTTTAACTCTAAAAATTCAAAAGAGTAAAGAAAACGGATGGAGTGAACATGCACTGCCTTGGGAGTTAGAAAACAAAAGTTATTTGTCTAGTTCTTTTACCTGTTCACTATGGGGTGAGTTCTTCACTCTATAGACACTCATGATCGGACTAAATTTTAGTACAGGCATTGAGATCATGTCTAGAGCATTCCCATAATAATTTTACATATTTATACATGCAACTATATGGTGGGGAGCCGGAATTTTGGTATGATAGATAGATAGATAGATAGATAGACAGACAGACAGACAGATGGGGGATTAAAGTATACCACCACAAAATATGCCACTTTGCCATAAGGATTATTTTGAGTTGAAGGCAACTGAGAAGCAGTAGATACAAGAAGGACTCTCTGCCCTACTCCTTCCTGGCTAAAAGTAGAACATAAATTTACCTTTGTGAAGGTGTTCCTAGGAACCAGCCCCCTTTATCTTCGGTCACGTCTCCATAATTTATTGCCTTTTGTTAAAATGGTATATAAAGCCCCTGAGTCTAACTGCCTCTCTGGGTTTTCAGTTCTTTTCTGTGAAGCCCCCATGCATGCAAAAATATTAGCATCAATAAATGAACATCTGCCTTTTATTCTGTTGATCTGTCTTCTGTTAGTTTAATTCACACCTCCCAGATACAGATCCTAAGAGGGTAGAGGGAAAAAAGATTTGGTTTTTTGTTCCCTCTCCCATATAGTTCAGAGAGAGAGAAATATCTTTGGATGGATGGATGGATGGATGGATGGATGGTTGAATGGACTGTGGGTGGACGGATGAATGGATGGATGTGTGGACAGATGGATGGATGGATGGATGGTTGGATGGATGGATGGATGGTTGGATGGATGGATGGATGGATGGACTGTGGATGGATGGATGGGTAGATGGACTGTGGATGGATGGATGAGTGGATGGATGGATGTATGGACAGATGGATGGATGGATGGAAAGTTCATTAAATAAGCACACAGATATAGGTAGAAATAATAAATAGAAAGATTCCGAATTGTGTCTTCTGCAAAGGGCTATTTTCATTACTAAATAAGATAATCTATTTCAACATCCAGTATTATCTATCATCTACATTTGTTACCACTTCAATGTCATATACATTATTACTTCTGAACAAAGGTCTTCACTTAATGAAACTTCTTCTTTTTTAGGTGAAATGTTTTTTTATAGTGAGTCCAATGAAAAGGCACTGGGAAGTGAAAGTGTTTTTCTATTGTTTTTAAATACTCAGCGAGAGATGTAACTATAGAGGAGAAACATTGGATGCCTGTTCACTGTTATAAACAAAGCTTCTCTTTTGGAACTTCAGTCCAGAATTCTGCTTCCTATATGGGGTAGATGCTAACACTTGTCACCTTTAAGAATAGTCTATGTTCAACAACTCGGCATCTCCAAGAATGCTCAGTGCAAGCACTGTGGGGGTAAGAACAGGCACAAAGCTTATCTGCATGACTGATACTAGAATAAAAGCCCACAAAGATGAATAATTGAACCAGACATTAAACCTTATCTGGCTCATAGATTGGGAGAACCAATATTATTAAAATATCTATATGCCCTAAGCAATCTACAGAATTAATGGCATCCCTATCAATCTATCCCTATCAAACCAACAGGGTTGTTCATAGAACTAGAACCAATAATCCTAAAATTTGTATGGAATCATAAAAGACCCTGAATAGTCATAGCAATCTTGAAAAAGAAGAATCGAACCAGAGGTATCCCCATCTCAGATTTCAAGATACACTACACAGCTGTAGTCCTCAAAACAGTATGGTACAGGCACAAAAATAGACACACAGGCTATACGAGATCCAGAAATAAACCCACAACTATACGGTTAATTATTCTTCAACAAAGCAGGAAAGAATATGCAATGGGAAAAGACGCTGTCTTCACCAAATGGTGTTGGAAAAACTGGACAGCTACATGCAGAAGAATGAAACTGGACCACTTTCTTACACCACACAAAAAGATAAACTCATAGTGGATGAGTGGATTAAAGACATAAATGGGCAACCCAGACCACAAAACTCCTAGAAGAAAATCTAGGCGGTAATTTCTCTAACATTGGCCATGGAAACATTTTTCTAGATAGGTCTCCCGAGGAAAGGGAAATAAAAGCAAAAATAAGCTACTGGGACTACAGTGAAATATAAACAGCTTCTGCACAGCAAAGGAAATAATCAACAAAACTAAAAGACAAGGTACTGAATGGGAGAAGATATTTGCAAAGGAAATATCTGATAAGGGGTTAGTATGCAAAATATATATAGAAGTTACAACTCAACACCAAAAACCCCACACAAATAATGCAATTAAAAATGGGCAGAAGAGGGGCGCCTCGGTGGCTCAATGGGTTGGGCCTCTGCCTTTGGCTTGGGTCATGGTCTTGGGGTCCTGGGATCGAGTCCCATGTGGGGTTCTCTGCTCAGCGGGGAGCCTGCTTCTCCCTCTCTCTCTTTCTTGCCTTTCTGCCTACTTGTGATCTCTCTCTCTGTCAAATAAATAAATAAATCTTTAAAAAAAAAAAAAAAAAAAAAACCTTTAAAAGAAAGTGGGCAGAAGACCTGAATAGACATTTTTCCAAAAATGAAATACAGATGGCCAACGGACACATGAAAAGATGCTCATCATCACTCATCTTCGGGAAAATACAAATCAAAACAACAATGAGCTGTATCACCTCACACCTCTTAGAATGACTAGTATGAAAACCACAAGAAACCACAAGTTTGATGAGGATGCGGAGAAAAAGGAACTCTCGTGCCCTGTTGCTGGGAATGCAAGCTGGTGCAGTGACTGTGGTAAACAGCATGGAGAGTCCTCAAAAAATTAAAAAAAAAAATAGAAATACAATACAATCTAGTAATTCCACTACTGGGTATTTACCCAAAGTATAGGAAGACATTAATTCAAAAAGATATGTGAACCTGATGTTTACTGCAGCCTTATTTTCAATAGACCAATTATGGAAGCAGCTGAAGTGTCCGATAGATGAATGGATACAGAAGACATGGTATATATGTACAGTGGAATATTATTCAGGCATTGCAAAGAATGAAATCTTGCCATAGGCCCACACTGGTCATTCCAAACCCCTTGTTCCCAGGATGGGTCCACCATGCCACATTGAACCGATGAGTCACAAAACAAGATTTGTTGGATGGGGCTGCTGGGGAACAGAGGCCAATCATTGTCCCTACATCAGGATGTGGATGAAGACACTCTGGTTGCTACTGGCCACCACCCACAGCCATGATGAAGCTGTTGCTTTAATGGGAGAGGTGGGGTATACGGACCTTGATGGCACAATGAAACTGATGAAGCAAGCCATGTCTTCTGAGGTCCACTCCATTAGATGCAATATTGGCCCTCGGTGTTTAAACCAGTTTGAGCTAGATCCACCTGCCCTTTACAGCCTGTATTTCCCCCATGGATGTTCATTATGAAACCATCTTCATTTATCAAACTCCCGGACCATTACTAACTGGCCAGAGCTGAGGGTCAGAAGATGTACAAGACACAGTCTCTCCTTTCTAAGACTTTTCAATAGTCTTCTTCCAATGCTCGTCTGTGGCAACTGCACATGGTTCATTAGAAAAGCTGATTTTTCTTTTATAATTTTTTAAATTACTGTATTTACTTACTTGAGGGGAGGGGAGAGCAGAGGGGGAGGGATAGGGACAAACAGTCTCCATGGTGACTGTGGACCCCAATGCAGGGCTTGATCCCAGGACCTTGAGATCATGACCTGAGTCAAAACGAAGAGTTGACAGCTTAACTGACTGAGCCACCAGGCACCCCCATCCTTAACAATTTAAACATCTTCTCAAAGAGGCAGAGTATGTTACTCCTTAATTAAAATAAAAATGTAGGGGTGCCTGGGTGGCCCAGTGGGTTAAGCCTCTGCCTTTGGCTCAGGTCATGATCTCAGGGTCCTGGGATCGAGCCCCACATTGGGCTCTCTGCTCAGCGGGGAGCCCGCTTCACCCCTACCACCTGCCTCTCTGCCTGCTTGTGATCTCTCTCTCTCTCTCTCTCTCTCTGTCAAATAAATAAATAATATCTTAGAATAAAATAAAATGAAATAAAATAAAAATGTACATGTCACTTCATGTCCAAAGGAGCTAACTTTCAATGATCCAAGGTAGTTTCCTGAGTATCTTTTTAAAAAAGTTTTCTTGTCACTTGTATGTTTATTTTTTCTTTCATCTCAAGATGAACCCAGAAAGAATGAGACCCAAGTGTCAACATGAATAAATACCTATGCTATACTCCTAATGAAACAAATTGAAATAAGTATAGCATGAACCTATCTTTGTAACATAAGTATCACATATAGAAAGATACATTTGTTACGCGCATGTATATAAATATACAGTTGTACATGTTCCCATTTGCTGTAACCTACAGAAACACATAGGTTGCAGAATTACTTGGCAATTAAATTGGGGCTTTAAGCAAACATGTATCATTTCACTTTGTGTCTCACAGAAGCATATGTAGCATTTTAAATTGTTCCCCCGAATTCTTAGGTTGTATCCAAAAAATGTTTAAAATGCATTGAAATCATATACTTTTCATTGGACAAACAAAGCATTCACCGGGTATATATGATTCACCAAAGTAATGGGTCCTAGAGATTTTTTATATTCTCCACTCCTTTAGAGAATCATTGCCTCTGTGCTTCTCCATCATAACTGAAAATAAACTACAGTGGCATAATTCTCTCCTACACTGTGTATTTATTTTTTTCATTCATCAGTCTCTTAGATATTCTCTACAATCAAGAATAAAAACATAAGACTTTATTAGAAAGGTACTGACTGCATAAGTCTGATTACCATGCCTCAAATCTATAGATTTACCAAGTTCCATACAGGCAATAAGACAGATTAGACAGGAGAGGTAGGTCATTTTTATAGATAAATATAATTTTATCACTAATTTTGTTTGAGAACACTTCTAGAGAAAGCATGCCAAAATAAAGCCAATTCCATAATTGATTTATTTGGGTCAGGAGGTGGGAGCTATTGTTCCCAGCCTGATTTTCCCTTTAATAAATACTTTATAAAGCTGACCCTTTATAAATCACTAAAGACATTTCTATAATTGCTTCCGAATTGGTCACATATGCAAACATATTCTTTATTTCACTTGGATTTACAAATTTTCTGTTGTTTTCACTAGCATTTGTCTGTCTCTTGGTGGATACTGAGGCTAATAAATGGCTTTTCATTTTTTTCTACAAGCTGACTTGAGAACACCTGTGTTTATATCCTTCATTTAATCTTGGATTGTCATCCTAGAACACAACAGAATCAGCCAGGAATGTCTAAAACGGAGGCCTGGGTCATGCCCACCATTTTATGTTATCAATGCTACCATATGGTGTGTTTATTTTCAAGTATAAATCCTCCCCAATCACATAGATGTTCACCCCAAAACTGCACTTGGTGGGCTGTGTCTGCTCACTGATTCAGCACAGGCACGCTTCTCCTTAGTTTTGTCCCTCGTCATGAGGAGATGGCTCTTGTAGCCATCCGATGATCTCATTTTCTGCTTCATTTTTTTTTAAAGAATTATTTATTTATTTGTCAGAGAGAGAGAGGGGAGCGAGAGTGAGCACAAGCAGACAGAGTGGTAGGCAGAGGCAGAGGGAGAAGCAAGCTCCCCGCCGAGCAAGGAGCCCGATGTGGGACTCGATCCCAGGACGCTAGGATCATGACCTGAGCCGACGGCAGCTGCTTAACCAACTGAGCCACCCAGGCGTCCCTTCTGCTTCATTTTTTAAAGGATACTTCATTAAGCGGTGTGCACTGAATCTTGGAAAATTATTGACAGAGAAGACGTGGGGAGGAACAAAAACTCTCACTGGATCTTTGAAAGGGGAAATGCTGTGAGTACCTAGGCTTCACTGCATTCCACAGTGTGCGCACAGTAGCACCTGCATTACCACCTGATGTGTGAGGCTCTTTCAGACCAGACACGTGTGCAACATCTGAGTTATAAGACTATAGTTATAACACTATGAGATTATCGTTATAAAATTTTAAGTTATAAGATTCTGAAGGTAAAAATGGATGAGCTTTTTCTTTTTCTGTAATTCCCTTAAATTCAGTTAAATAGACATCTCTCTCCACAGAAGAATAAACCATTTAAATTAGAAATCGCCAATTATAGACTATTTCCAGGCCAACTGCATCTCCATGCATAAAATACTGGTGAAAAAGGATAAGTGCCTTTGTACTCTCATCTCTTTAATTGCTGGGTGACTAGCATATTGGCATGGAAAATTTAAAGCAAAAAAACAAAAAGATCCAAGATGACTTAAATAATCAACAAATGTGGCTCATATGCACAATGGAATATTACTCAGTTTTAAAGAGGAATGAAATCCTCACATGTCACACAATGTGGATGTATCATGGGGACATTGTGGGGATGAGAAATAAGGTTCCCTCTACCCTTCTGAGTTCTTGGTGGAAATCCCTGTAGTGAAAGATCAACAAAAGAAAAGGAAACAGAAGCTCATTAACATGTTTACCTTTGCTACATATGGGAGATACATAGGGAAAGTGAGTAACTAAAAGCAGGGGCTCAGAACTCTGGCTGTTACAGCAACTTTAGCAAACAAGAATAAACTCTTGGAGAAATAATAGGAAAAAGAACATGGTCTGGGGCTTCCCAAGCACAGTCTGTGAGAAGATAAACCAATGGTACATAAAGGGTAGTCAGTAAGGTGTGTTATATAGATTCGTCTGGTGTGTCCTCCAGCATGGTCAGGTCTAAAGTTGTCTCTGGTGATTAACATTTGTCCTTCTAGATAGAGGGGGGGAGGTGGAGGGACACCTTTGCACATTTATGTCCTGCTTTTAGGCACATAGGGAGTTTTTCTTATATCTGCTTCTTCTCAGTTGGCTCCAGCTCAAAATAATCCCTGTGCAAAAGTGGCATATTTTGGGGTGGCATTTTCTGCTATCTTTTAACATTATCCTAAGTGCAATAAGAAAGACACAAGAGGACAAATACTGCTTGATTCCACTTTCATGTGGTACCCAGCACAGCCGAAATCATAGGGACAAAGTAGATTCCTGGTTTCCAGGAGCTGTGGGGTGGTTGGGAGGGAGGAGCAGGGAGCTGTTGTGTAACAGGTACCAAGTTTCAGCTTGGGAAGAGGAGAAAAGCTCTAGCTATGGATGATGGTGACGATGGTGCAAGAATGTGAAGAGACTTAATATCCTTGATGTAGACACTTCAGCGAAGCTTAAAATGTAACATTTATATCACATACATTGTGTCATAATGTTTATAAAACACCCCCCCCCAAAAAAAACTCCAGTGGGATTTCCTTCAATCATGGCTGCCTCATGCACTGAAATGCACTTCCCACCCATCAAAACAAGTTGAATTCCTAGAATCGTTTAGTAACTCGAACCACGGCCAACCGTGGACAGATGCCGAATGGAAAGAATGGCCGGTCTGTTTCCACATTCCTGAATGGAGAGTCATCTTTTTTGGTCATTGCCTTGGAAAGAATTCTTGTGACATGCCAGCCGACTATGGTATCATTCCAGAAACCTCTATCCCCCACATGGTGTGACAACGAGGACTGTGTGGGGAGAACGTTCCAGAATAAGACTGGTCTCTCTGCCAGGGTGGAAATAGACTGTGTAGCCTGGGGTCAGACACTCCCTGTCTCCCTCTTGTATCCCTAGCCTGTGAGCTGTGGTCCCAAGGCTGCCATGTAGCTCCTAACGGCGCCAGGGAGGGTAATGAGATGACGTCTGTGGTGGGGGTTCATCCAGGGGGGAGGGCTGTTCAAGGGAATTCAAGGGAATGGAATGGACGCATCAATGAGCTGCATTTAAGTGTTCACCTATAGAGTATTAATGCACACATCGCTATCAGATTCTGTGTAGAATCACTAGATTGTTAATCGTGGCAGGAAACAGTAAGTCCTTCTCATGAGTCTTTATCGTTACATCAAATGACCTTTGCAAATAAAGAGTTTATCAGTTCTTCTGCAGTGATGGTCAGCTTAGGGCCAATGTGTCTATGATCAGGATCCCAGAAGACCCTGGGAGAATAGATCACAGCAGCAAGGAGCAAGATGGCACCAGGGTCCCAGGGGTCCCTCATCTGTCTAAAGGGTTTACCTGTCCATGCTATCTTCCTGCCACGTCCTCAAAACTGTGCAGGAGTGAATGGTCAGGGCCAATGGACTCAATCTGAAGTCCACTACAGATCCAGAGGCAAAGCTTCACGCAGTGCAGCCAGCTCTCTGCCCTCTGTATAGGTATCTATATGCTCAGTCTCTTAGCGTAGGTGTCTCTACTCTTATAGCTACGACCCTGGACATAGAGTCGTCCTGGAGATGAGCACAGGTCAAGGGACCTGAAGCTCTGAAAAGAAGCACATCCCTCCAAAGCATCCTCTTAAAAGAGTAGAATTAATGAATATCACTTCTGTACTCAAATCACCAAATGTCCTCGCACCTGCCCCAAAACAAAACCGATGTGGCTTGTCAGGGCACTCGGCATCTTGCAGGGTCTGCTCTGCCTGCCTCCCCAGCTTACCTGCCAGCATATTGCTTGACTGTGCCCATGCCCCAACCCCACACTCCATCCATTTGTGAAGCCCTGGAGATACCACACAATTAGGCTCCAAATTCAAGTGTCCTTTCCCTCCCCTTCTCTCTGTATCTCCCAGTCCTACTTGTCCATCCAGACCCAGCTTATGGGCTGTCTCCTTTGGAAAGTCCTTCCTGATTCCCCAGATCAAAGGAATCATTAGCTCAGCTGTGCTTGATTACCCAGACCATGATGGGCAGCTCTTCTCTCTGGCTCAGAAGAAGGGCTAGTCCTAGACTTCTGGTCCTAAATGGCATTATTCGGAGGTGTTATGTCCCCTGGACACAGCTTAACAAATGTTGCTTGAGCAGAGCTGGACATCCCTGAGTGGTCCTTAAAGTGGGGGGACCCCAGGCTCGGACCACAAACCACCATATCCTATCACCTGTTGGACTATTGGCTTTTACGGTGGCCTCTTAGATACATTTCACTGGTAAAGTTTCCTGATCTTTTTAAAACCCAAGGCACAAGCAGAGAAATTGAACATTTTTTTTTTTTTAAGATTTTATTTATTTGAGATTAGGTAAGGTTAAGGTACATGCTTAACCGACTGAGCCACCCAGGTGCCCCATGGAAAATTTTTTTTTTTTTTAAAGAACTTGAAGTCCTGGCTCATGATATACATAGAACCTAGCTAAGCAACTTTACCCTCTGTCCACACGAATGATAGAATTGTCACCACCACCGGATCCAAGTCTGCTACAGCCAGAGGCACATAAAATCTGAGAACCAGAGCTGCCAGCTTTGACCTACACAGGACACCGCTGCTCCCACATATCCCCTTTTGAGGGGGAACTCCCCTGAAGGGACCAAAGTTCAGCTAGAGGACTGAGGAAGGCTGTACCGATGCTTTCCATGTCACGTGCCAGGTCCATTTGGGATGCACAAGGCTATTCCTCTGGCCAAGTCACTACGGCTCATCAGCGCCTCCCCGCTGGGCTCCCAAGGCCGGGAAGTATTGCTTCTCCGATGCACGCCTTGCTCTTGGGGCCTGGGTGACTCATACAGAGCAAATATCCTGCTTTCCTATCGGATCCCCCTTTGTCTCAGCCCCAGACCATTCACCATTCAGCACTCTGCCTCTCTGGCTGGCGGAGGCTCCTGTCTGAACAGCCGGCAGACTCAGAGTAACTGTGCCCCTGCCTGCTGGTCTAGGGGCGGGCAGCCAGGCTCCACATGCCAGGCAGTTGGCGAACCCAGGTTTAGGGGTAATATCATGGGGCTGTTGTTTGGAATATATAAATCATTGGGGTTTAAATCTGAGCTGGGATATGGAGTTCACCTCTCTCTGCCATAGGCAGGAAGGAGGACAAGCTGAATGGCTTCTAGAACTGTGTCCCCTCTGAGGGCATCTCAAGAGGTCTCAGAAACGGAAGCCACCCCAGAGGGTCCGGACCCCCCAAGCCTTGCAGAGGCAGATGCTCCAAACTGGGGAGTGTTTGGTGGGTCTTTGCAATGTTGTAAAAGAAGCACCAAGGAAAGGCTGGCCTGAGCAAGAATGCAGGCTCTGGGAAGCCAGGAACTGGGTCTGTCCATCGTTACATCCCTGCTATCTGCACAATGGCGGGCCCTTGGGGATTCACAACTCCGTGGAGAGATAATACTACCTGTTTAGCTCTGCTGGTGCCCCTGGAAGCAGTGTTGGAATCAAGACCCCGTTTCAAAGAGCTTACATTTAATGTTACCTCCCAGGAGACATCAGTATGAATGTGTCTCTCGTCAGGATATATATACTTTTCTCTGTGCACCTGTTGAGGGGGGAGGGCAGGTGTGCACTAAAGATAGTTGGGGGCAGACTGCCGCACCCTCCGGATCCAGGGAAATGTGCACCAAAGACGTCTTCCAGACGACAAAGAGAAGAAGACGGCACCACAGGGAACAAGCCATCACTTTGAGCTAATAAGGCCGGTCGCACTCTCAAAGGGTTGGTGATTGTCGTGGAAACTTATTCTGTGTATTCCGGAGCGTGCAAAGATCTAGACTGTCAACAGCTCAACCATTCGGCGCTAACCATCAAAAAATGTGCATGCGTTGATGGGCACATGGGGAGACGGTAGACAGAAAGAGACCCAGGAGAGACACACAGAGACAGGTCGGTAGGTAGAGAGGCAGCAACGGATTGAGAAGTAAAGAGAACCTGTCTCTTTGAGATGCATCACTCAGCATGCATTGCAAACCCTATAAGACTAAAGGTAAAAAGGGGACCTCTAAGAATAAAATACGAGAGTCTTCAAAGCAAGCTTCATTCATTTTTCTTTCAACACGTCATTGTTACTACTCAGATCTTAGATGTTGTGAACTGGCTGCCTGCCTGTTCCATTTACATACACGCATATATAACTCATATATATATATATATTTATATATATATATTTATATATTTTATATATATGAATATATATATACGTATATATATATACGTATATATATATACGTATATATACGTATATATATGAATATATATATATATTCGCCAGTAGTACAGACATCTGAGTTCATGCCGATTTTTTTTTTTAATTTAACAATAGATCAGTCATCTTCCCATCTCAATAAACCACAGAGCATTCGACCGTCTGGCTGTTATAAGAGAGGAAAAACATTCCCTCTATCCTCTTAGGTTCAGTGACGGGTCCTGAGAATTAAGCTGACACGAGATCCATGACCAGGACAAAAGCATACAGATTTTGGGTATTATTTTTTGCAGGTATTTTTCTTTCTCTCGAAAGAAAAAGGAAGAGCCTAAGAAGGGGTTAGTACTGAGAGGTTATTTATGTCTTTTTTAACAAGGCATGATAAATTTGTGAAGAACCAACCAGAGAAGGAAAAGGGCAGTGGGTTGGGGGAACAGGGCACCCAGGGAACCCAGGGCGCCCAGAGGGGCAATATGGGTTTTTGTGGGTTTCTTTCTGGGGGTCCACTCTGGCACGGACTCCCAGGCTCGGTGATAAGAATATTCTTCTGTTCCTGGTACAAAGAGGACACCTGTCTCCTGGGAAGGCTCTGCGTTGGTTGGCACAGAAAGGGGGAGGTCCTAATGCTGTTTCTGCCTTTTCTCAATCACCTTCCACTGAAGATAATCTGTTATAGCAGCGTATTTGGGGTGACCTACCCTGAGCCCTTTCACATACTTTCAGGTACGTAGACATTATATTCTACATATTTCTCAGTTGTGCCAAGTGGCCTTAATTTAGTAAAGTTTTGACACTGGCTTTCCCCCCGAAACATGTTCCCCAAGGAACACACAATGGTTTTCTCCACTGTAGAGGAACAGGGACATGGAAAGTTTGCAATGTTCACCCCGTAGACTCTGCCCATCCATGTCGGAGTCATGGATGAGTAGAAATTTGTGCAAACTGCCGTGCTTCTAGAATGCCTTCCATAAATGCTTGCTGGATCACGGAAATCACGTCAGTGCAGATCACCGGGGTGTCGAGGACTGGACCCCACAGGTAGGGAGGCTGACCCATGCCACTGTGGGAAGCACACGGCACCTGGCACTTGTCTCTTTGTACCTAAGAGCAGATTCCAAAGAAGAATGGGGGCCCAGGCAGCCTGAGCTACGGTGACAGAGGACCCTGGGGAGGCCAGAGGTGCCAGTGTCTGCTGACGGGTGTCTTTAAGGAATGAAACAAGAACCACAGACCAAAAGTGACCAAATTTCTGGGTCTCTGCCAGTCACGCATGAGCCCCAGGCCTGCCCCAGGAGCCATCCCCACCGTGTCTGACCACATGTGCACTATTTTAGGGGACAGTCACGCATGAGCTCCCAGCCTGCTCCAGGAGCCATCCCCACCGTGTCTGAGCACATGCGCACTGTTTTAGGGGACAGTCACGCATGATCCTAACCTGCCCCAGGAGCCTGCCTCACCGCGTCTGAGCACACACACACTATTTTAGTAGACAGGCGGATGGACAGGCTACTCCCAACGTGGGACCAGCACATTATGTGTACGGGTGTGGTGGAGAGGGATGACAGATCCCTCCATCACACTATTTTTAAAAATCCAGCAAATGAAAAAAACTTCAAAATGTCTGAACAACTAGAAGAAAGTGTACTGAAATAGGTTTTAGAGCTTGGGATTATTTTAGAGCTTGGACCCCAAACACGCAAACCCCCGTTGGGACGAATACTGGAATCCAAATCCCATGAATGCCCAAAGTTTTGGCCTGAGAGACAGGACACTATGAACCCCTTTGAAAGATAAGTGTATAAGGGAAAAAACCCCAAATAGATTAGTTCCTGGCTGCATGTCGAAGTCCTTCACATCAAGAAGGAAGCGGAACACTTAAGAACACAATGATGTAATTAGCATGAAAAGGGAAAGTATGGTACAGGAGACTGAATAACTAAAAACGTTAAGAAAATGTGCTCAAACCCTAAAAATCAAGAAAGTGTGCCTTTAAATAATAGGGGGCTACCATTTGATACCAATTAGATTGTTTTAACAAACATCAAGATAAGCCAAGTGTTTTCAAGGCTGTGGAAAATGGGAATTTTTCATTCTCTCCTGATAAATCTGCAATACTTCACGTTTTTTGTCTTCATTTAAGAATCCAGGTTGATGAGGTTTAACAAAACATGCTGAAGGCAGATTTAATTGAAAACGGAAGGAAATCTGTTGCTTTCCCACTCCCTACGCCGCACCCTGGGATAGCTTTTTTTTTTTTTTTTTTTGTATTTTAATCGTTTCCCTTACATTTTTACTTCCATTAAGCCACCCTATCTAAACATAACAACCTCAAATAAAAGCAACTTCACATATAATGTAATTTAATGTGCAAAAATGTCAGAAGTTACTCCCCGTGGTGAAGACTTAAAAAGGCATCCTTTGAGCATTCTCTCCAAAAAGACATTTCCTGAGTTACAATATCTCAGAGAACAAAATGGATACATTGAAACCTGGAAAGGTCAAGGAATAATGAAACCATCTCATTATGCGCTTGCGAAAATGAATAAACGTACACTGCACAAAACTTAGGAATATTTGCTGTTTGCAAACCTAGGCTGTATCGTTTTCATCTCCCCTTTGTACTTTTCATGACATTTTCATGGTATTTGAGGGGAAAAATGAGGCACAAAAGATGCATAAGGAACCATCCAGCTCCCCCTGCGGGCCCCCCCCCCAAAAAAATAAAAGGTGAAATAAAATTACTGAGGTTTTAGAGAAGGAAATCCTGCCGGGATGAAGTAATTTGGTGACTTCAGGACTTACTTCTCATAAACTCAATTTGATCTTGAGGTTGCTATATTGTAATGATTCATTCATTAAACGGTGTTCTAAATCACTAAATGTAAGAATCACGCTTTTATGCAGAATTGCCTAACCTGGGGGTTTCTAGATCTCCCTCGGTGAAATCTTGGGACAATGTCTGTAACATGAAAGATCCCCACCACCCACCACCGCCAGCGGAGTTCACCTACGTGGATCACAGCTGTGAAAGGGACTTCAAAAAGTCTATTTTAATTGACGTAACTCTGGGATCTGGCAAAAGGGGCCATTCTCAACACCAGGAGCTTAAAAAAGGGAAAAGTTTTGGAGCGTCTGGGTGGCTTGGTCGGTGAGCCCCAAGCCCCTCCTCCGGCTCCCTGTGCAGCGGGGAGTCTGCTTCTCCCTCTCCTCCTGCTCCTGCCATCTTGCTTTTTCGAATGAATCCATAAAGTATCTTAAGAAAAAAAGAGAAAGGGAAAAGTTTTATTTTTAAATTTAAAAAAAATGGACAGTGGAAGACAATGGGACAACTAATTTTCATGGCACGCCCATGTTCTGCAGATGTTTCTTGGGGCCACTTTTGGTGGGCCCCCAGTGATGTGGCCATGGATTGCTGTGAGTCACGGAACACATGTGTTCTCCCAGCAAGGATGCCATGCGGTGATCACTGAGAGAATGGGGATGTCATCCCTAGAGGACCGATGGGATTTGCCCCAAGGCAGGATGAAGCCCAGGCAGTTCCAAACCGTGCTGGCAGAGGACTTGCTCTGCGTGTTCCACATGAGCGTTGATCGCCCACTGGCTCGGTTTCCCCCTCCCTCATCAGAGAAGTAGGATCCTTGAACATCACGTTTAAGATGACAGATTCTAACCACACGTAGGAATTTGGATATTTATGGCCACGTGTCACAACATTATCTCCGGTACATATGTTAACAGATAACGCTCTAAAGTAAACCATAGCGTGATTTATGTTTCCTTCTACTCACATGGAGATGGTCATAAAACACACACTTTGGGAAATGTCACCCCCACAGAAAACCTGCTGAGGGAGATTTGCGTTGATGGGCAAGGACGTTTGAAAACGTGTCACTCGTAAGTCTTCTTGGAAATAAATAAGCATTTGAAGATGTGCTCCAGTGAAATGTTAATTAATTAAAAAAAAATAAATTGGAGGCCGTAAGCCACGAAAGAAGAGGCAGCAAATGGGGAATCTGTTGAACTACAGAATGACGTCTGCGTAACGGTGGTAAGGACCATGGGAAGACAGGATATAAACGTTAAGATTTTGGGAAGAATGTCTCCTCCTGGGATCGGTGATGAGGACGTCATTTTCAAAAGATGGGACTATTATCCATCGCCGAGCAGAAGAAATAACACTAACACATCACGCAGATGGCTTACAAAATGAAAACGTACGCGAATGGATCAATAAATTCAAAGTAGGGAATCTCTGATTTCCCCAAGAGAAGGTCAAGAAAGGGAGAGGGAGAGAGAGAGAGAGAGACAGAGACAGAGACAGAAGACGGAAGGAAGGAAAGGAAAGAGGGAGGGAGGGAGAAAATTTTCCAAATAAGACGTCTCAGAACATAGCTGAATAAATGAATTAATAAAGCTGTAACTCCAGGACTCTGATAAGTTTGCCCCACGTTCGTTTCATTAACCATATATTTTTTTACAAAGCAGGTGTAGGTGTCGAGTGTCATTTTTCCTTCTCGTGCTGCAGGTTGCTTTGAAACGTGCATCAGTGGTCCAGCGCCAGGAAAGGATGCTGCTATCAGCAGCCCGCATTGACCATAAATGCTCATTTCACAAGAGGGTGATGGCCTCAGCATCCATCAGACGGCATCCCTGGGGGTGGCGTAAAGAGCAGAAGCCAGGAGAGGGTTTGGAGCATAATAAGAAGTAATACGGACGGAACCAACCATTGAGCATTACAATGTGTGGCTGAAGCGTCTCATCCCACCCTTGGACGGGGCTGGTCCACTCATGCTTGGGTGCTCATAACAGTGGAGAAAGGGGGCTGGGCATGCTGGGTGTGGGGAAGCAGGCACCTGGAGGCAGGATTCAGTGCGGGATGATGGAGAAGAACTCTAGAAAATGAGAACCGGGTGAAGGTTCACAGCCTCTGGCTTTGGCTCCAGACAAATGGTGGCCAAGGCAGGGATCTGACCCACAGCATAGCCCTGGGGCATGTCTCCAACCCTAGGAGCGTTTTCTTATTGCTTTCATAATCTGGGTAACTTTTTCCACCCCAAGCATCTCTTCGAAGCTACTTCTCCCTCCGCTGGAATTGGATCTGCTTCCATCCTTGTCCAGCTGAGCTTAAAAACCTTGCCTCGAGGATGTTGCCTGGGGTCTTGCCACAGCTAGCCAACACCATGTGTCTGGGCGCCACTCCAGAGCTGCCTGACTTCCCCGAGTTGATGACCATCAGGTGCACGGAGAGGAAATAGAAGTCGGAGACTCAGTGCCAGGGGTTTCTATATACCAAGCGGAAATGTGCATGGCAAGCTCATGACAAAGGAATTAATCATATTAATACAGAAGGCCGGGCGGAGCAAATTTGCCGCATGGCTTTCAAGGGCTAGGACCTGCACCTGTTGTGCATCAAAACATTTATTTAAGCTCTCACTCGTGCTCTTCTTTGTTCTGCCAGTGATGTCCAGGGCTAGCCTGCGCTTTATGCACTCTCCCCGCGCTCTTGACAGCATTTGATGGTTCTCAGACTGCCAATTACATTCGGAGCTGGCTGGCTTCTTTTCAACAAACTGAAGGTTGCAATCGGCTAAAAAACAGTATCTTTCTGGTTCACGCAGCCTTCGCTTCGACCATCCGCACACAGGCATCATTCTGTCCACGCAGCCCAGTCGCGCGGACGCTTTCTGTTGCTCAGTGGTTCCCAGATGTTGCAATGTGAAGGGAAGAGGTTTGTTTCAGGTTATTTTTTTTTTTTTAATGATACAGGGGTCACTTAAAAATGTTGAAAGTAGAGAAGGTAAAACCTCCATAAAAATGAAAAATATTTTTGCATAGTTTCTCGTGTTCTTTGTCTATTTAGTTATTTGGCACAGTTACTAAGTATAAATAAATTCAGACATAAAAAGCACAGTTTTGGGGCACCTGGGTGGCTCAGTTAGTTAAGCGACTGCCTTCGGCTCAGGTCACGATCCCAGACTCTTGGGATCAAGTCCGGCATCGGGCTCCCAGCTCCATGGGGAGTCTGCTTCTCCATCTGACCTTCTCCCCTCTCATGCTCTCTCTCACTCTCTCTCTCCCAAGTAAATAAATAAAATCTTTAAAAAATACATAAATAAAAAATAAAAAAACAGTGTTTGATAGCATGATCTATTACAGAAATACAATGACTGATTGATACATTGTATACAGAAATTATAATACAGAAACACAATGATTGATACATTGTATACAGAAATTGTAATACAGAAATACAATGATTGATACCATGTAACAAATACAAGGGAAGGGCCCCCGGGGATGCCTCTGTGGGCTCTCCATGGTCGTCCATGTGTCATTAGCCTCTCTCTGGACATTATTTCTTCCTCGGTTCCAGGCATTGCTGCATGTGTTTATGATAGAGGGTCACTCACTCTGTGCTTACAGTTCTGATGCCTGCTGCCTCGATGTGTACATGCATAGAGTCTCTTCTCATTCTTAAACAGGGCGCTGCTGGCTTCCAAAAGGCTTCCATCAGCCCTGCATCTGGGAAGGTCCTCGTGCAGATAGGGTCATTCCTCTTCACGCACTCCCCGCCGCTGTGTTATCATTCATGCACGAGTCTCCCACAATTAATTTTTACACTTTGCGTTGAGTATTTAGCTTAATTTGCAGTCAGCATCCTTGTACACATATCCCTGTGCGAACAGGTGAGAAGTAAAACAGTGAAGGAGCTCTCCTGGGTATCCCTAGTGTCTCTTCAACAGTAATTACAGTGCCAGCCAGCAGACTCTGAGTTTCCTTGCTTTGCATGCCCACCGACACTTAATCTTCTTTTAATAACAAATGACTGGTTTTCCCACCATCTTGCTTGCTCTTTGCATGGACGGACGTTCCTCCCTTTGGATGTTTCCCTGCACTGGTTGGGAATGATACACTGGATGTCTCTATTTTTTGGTCTTTTCCTCGTCTTTGTCTTTGGCGTGTTGCAGCTTGGAGGCGTAGGTCCGGAGACGATTTCTTTCCATTGATCCTTGTGGGACTCGTAGCTGTTTTATTTACTAAATTCTATAAGATTCTCAGCTTTTATCTCTTCCATCCCATATTCTGATTCCTACACCTGCAAGATTGATGTCACAGTGTGTGGGGTGGAAGACAACGAAGAAATATCGCGAAAAATACAGAGGGGGTAAAATGGCTTAAATAATACCCATTCCCTCAAGAAACCAGGGCCTCGTTCCTGGATCCCGCAATCACTGCTTTATATGGAAACAGGGTTTTTGAAACTGTGAGTAAATTAAGGGTTAAATCGAACTGGACAGACTGTTCTAGATTCTGCATGTTTGCCCCAAATGTATTACATGGATCCTTAAAACAGGAAGGCAAAGGGAGATTTACACACACAGGAAAAAAGATAACGTGAATCCAGAGGAGAGAGATTTGAAGATAGAGATCTTGAAAACTGGAGAGATGGGGCCAGTCCCCCTAGGGATGCCTGGGGCTCCAGCAGCGGGAAGGACCCTCCCCCTAGAGCCTCTGGAGGGAGCTTGGCCCGGCCCCACCTGGATCTCAGACTTCTAGCCTTCTGAAGAGTGAGAGAATAAGTTTCTGTTGGTGTTGACACACCCCCACCACTAGCCCTGTTTGCGATGATTCGTTACTGAGGTCATAAGGCACAAATACAGGTGGCAAGACATACAATGAAGAAAATTAGAGGGGACATAAGGATTGCTGGAGGGTTGCCATTTTACTTAAAATGGTGGGGAAAGACCTCTCTGGGAAGGTCACATTTTGAGGCAAGGCCTCCGGGAGCTAGGTGAGCTTTCCAGGCAGAGCGAGCAGCAGGGGACAGAGGAGAAGAGTCTAGAAACAGCAAGAAGCCCAGAGTGAGTAAGCAAGTAAGAGTAGTAGGAGATGAGTCTACGGAGGTGGGGTTGGGGACGCATCCTATGGGACCTTGTATGTCACCGTGAGGTTCTCAGATTTTATGCTAAGAGAAGATCTGTTGGGGAGATTGACCCACTTTATCCTGTATTTTATTTATTTTTTTAAACATTTTATTTATTTATTTGAGAGAGAGAGAGAGAGCATGAGCAGGGGGAGAGGGACAGAAGGAAAGCAAGAAGTGGACTCTTCACCGAGCAGAGAGCCTGATGTGGGACTCGATCCCAGGACCCTGAGATCATGACTTGAGCCGAAGACAGAGGCTCAACTCGCCGAGCCACCCTGGTGCCCCACAATTTATCCCGTATTTTAAAAAGAAGATTCTGGAAGCTCGGTTTAGGACAGCCTTGGAGGGGGAGTTGGGATAGTGATACTAGTGCTGAGTCACACCATAATAGCACTGGCACTAATATGTTATTATGTTACATTATTATTACATCATAATAACTATTATTATCCTGAAAGAGACAATGGTGGACGTTTCCAGAAGGGCATTGGTGGGGGTTCTGAGAAGGGGTCATATACTGGACATATTTTGAAGGTTCTTTAGATGGGACATGGGGTCGGAGAGCAGGGGAGGATTCCAACATGACGCTAGAAAATCTCGGAAAATTCTAGAAAGGGAAGGTGCAGAGAATGGTTGATGAGTCTCACTTTCTGACTGCCCAGTATACATCCTGCCCACTAACCAGTACACAAAATAGCTCCTAGACACTCAGAAACGTGCAGTTTCTAGAACAGATACCTGCCCAGTGGGAGGTACTGTGTATTGACGCCCTGTGTATTCATGGCTGAGGAATTTTCTGAAGCTTCGTTTGAACTCGGGTCCTGACCGTCTTTCTGGATTGGTGGCGTTCAACCTTGTCTGCACCTTAGAATCACATGGGACGCTTTTATGAAAACCCTGTGCCCAAGCTGAACCCCATACCGATTAGTTCCCAACCTGCAAGGGCGGGGCCTGCCATAAGTATTTTTCACGTTTCCTTTAGAGTCCTTCCTAAATGTGTCTCACATCACTGCCCTTCATTTTCTGCTCATTTTCATCCTTTAGCCAGTGGTTCTCTACCAGAGTGATTCGCCTTCCCAGGGACACTTGGTAATGTCAGGAGACATTTGGAGCTGCAGCAACCTGATCAGCATCTATTGGGTAGGGTCTAGGGCTGCTCTAACTATCCCACAAGGGACAGGACAGACCCCAGTACACAGGATTATCCAACCGCAAATATCAATAGTGCTGAGGTTGACAGACCTCATCCCAACCCCAGGGAATTTTATTATTGCATTAACGACTCCAGAAGCAACCACCCGAGTTTTAAATGTCTTTGTGTACATGTGCACGAGCTGCTTTTTGGTTTTAATGGGCAAATTGAAAGTGTGGGAGGGCAACATGGGAGCCGGGGAAGAGAAGGAAAGAGGGTGTGAACACCTGGGTTGAACATCATCTCACACACACCTAAGTGCCTCAAGGAGCTAGTGAGGGTGACATTTAGCAATTTTCAAGAGCAAACAGAACAAGTATTTGCATGTTCTTTTCCTTCCTGAATTGCGTCTGTGAGAGCCGAGTTAATGACCTGATAGAGTCACATCAACACGGCAGGTGTTGCGTTGAGCATCTGCGTCTGTGCCTTCAAGATTTTGCACGGCGTCTCAGCCAAGGGGTCTGGTCTTCATTGCAGGAGAGCACATGGATGATGGGACGGCCTCCCCTTCTTCAGAGATGGCACTGCCTCCTTCAGGAAGCTGCCAGTGACTGGGTGGGGACAAAGGACGAGGTCCTCATGTGGCTTTGGTTTATTGATGGTGCATTTCCTGACTTTTCTTTTTCTTTTTTTTTTTTTTTTAATTTCTTTTCAGCGTAACAGTATTCATTGTTTTTGCACCACACCCAGTGCTCCATGCAGTCCGTGCCCTCCTTAATACCCACCACCTGGCTCCCCCAACCTCCCACCCCCCACCCCTTCAAAACCCTCAGGTTGTTTCTCAGAGTCCATAGTTTCTCATGGTTCACCTCCCCTTCCAATTTCCCTCAACTCCCGTCTCCTCTCCATCTCCCCATGTCCTCCATGTTATTTGTTATGCTCCACAAATAAGGGAAACTATATGATACTTGACTCTCTCTGCTTGACTTATTTCACTCAGCATCATCTCCTCCAGTCCCGTCCATGTTGCTACAAAAGTTGGGTGTTCATCCTTTCTGATGGAGGCATCATCCTCCATAGTGTATATGGACCACATCTTCCTTATCCATTCGTCCGTTGAAGGGCATCTTGGTTCTTTCCACAGTTTGGTGACTGTGGCCATTGCTGTTATAAACATTGGGGTACAGATGGCCCTTCTTTTCACTACATCTGTATCTTTGGGGTCAATACCCAGTCGTGCAATTGCAGGGTCATAGGGAAGCCCTGTTTTTAATTTCTTGAGGAATCTCCACACTGTTCTCCAAAGGGGCTGCACCAACTTGCATTCCCACCAACAGTGTAAGAGGGTTCCCCTTTCTCCACATCCTCTCCAACATGACTTTGCTTTTTCTATTTGAGGGGATCCCATCTTTTTAGATGGACTCAAAGGAACAATCAGTTATCATTGATAGTGAGTGTGCTGCTTTGGGGACATTTTTGGTTATAACAAACTGGGGAGGGGGGTTATACTGACATCTAGTGAGAAGTATCCAGGAAGGCTGCTAAAAACACCCCAGTGCATAGGACACCCCCACTCCCGCCGGTCTGTCAAGAATGACCCAGCCGGAATGTCAAGCCTTGGGAAGAGAACAGTCAAGAAAAAGATATACGCCCTTAGGAATAATTTTATATGGTTTTGTTACACATATTGATATATCCTCTCTTCTCTCTCTCTACTTGTTCCTTCCTCTGTTGTCTTTAAAGTGTTGCTCATCATGGAGGTTTTACAATAAAATGTTGAGTCTGTCTTGATGTTCCAAGACGGACTGACCTGGGGCTAGCATTGATAACCTCGCCACGCTCTGAGAAGGATTTTAGTGTCTAGTATTCGATAGTATGGAGCACCCCAGATGACATGTATCTTGTTTCGTAGTTAGACTACTGTGACTACTGGAAAAACAAAGGCTGGACTCCATCTATGCCAGAATGTCTCTGATGGCTCTCACCACCGAAACCTTGGTAGAGTCATTCTACCATTCCCAATTCCACTACTGTGGTCAACTCACCCAGGTTTGCCAACTCCTGCCCCAATTTTAGAACTGAAAGTCCTACGTCCTGGGAACTTCCCAATCCAGGGCTGGTTGGTCACCTACGCACCATAGAACTGGTATCTCAAATAAGGTCCTTTTCGCAAAATGCCGCATTGGCATATCCTCCCAAAGCATAAATCAGTAATTAGCATTCTTCTACCTGGAAAAGAAATGATTAAATCGCTCTGGTCATGGGACAGACACTTCTTCTTTACAGTTTGTCTTTTCACTAGGGAGAGAAGGGATCGTCTCCCTAACAGTTAAAGATACTTGTTTTAGAGAATTGTTTGTAAACTATTCCAGCTTCCTCATTCCAAGATTAAATTTTATTTGTACCCAATTCAATAAAGCACAAGGACCACGAAAGATGTCCCTAAGGGTAAGACTTCTAACAATGTAGAGAATCTCTTGTGCATGCCTATTACTATGGTAATTCAGTCTTTCCTCCGCAAATTCAAGGTCATGTAACACATCTAAATGCTAGCCCTCCTGTTAATAACAGGAACCCACCACAGAGATCCCTGAGAAGTTCTCCAGCCCCCACATTGGCCCCAAATGAGTTCATTCAGTGAAATGTCACCTCTGTGATACCAAGGGGGCTGATAACCATCAGGCTGGAGTACCCATTATCTCACACTTAAAAAACATCTCAAAGCATTCTAATACAGTGTCCTTAAGCACTTGGTAGAGGGGTCACTGTTTTAATTTTAAGAATTCAGCAGTGTTCCTTTTCAAAAACCTCAGTCATTTGTATGTCCTACTATCAGTTGGCCCCTGCGACTCTGAGACAATGAAAATCGAGATCGGTCCCAACGTACCCTTTGAGAATTATCTTCGTGATGTCAAATGTGTGATACTATACACCCAAAAAACATCCTCCAATGTGCATCTCTAGGGAAATAGTCACATATGTAAATAAGTGCGTATATATGAATTCAGTAAGAATTCCATATGTGTGTGCAAACGTGCATGCATCTCTACAGATGTGTGTGTGTGTGTGTGTGTGTGTGTGTGTGTGTGTAGGTATATGCACACATAGACCCGTGTAACCATGAATAGATTAGATACATACATATACATGAAAATAGATATCAAAGAACACATAAGATACATGTCAATATAGAGACATAGATTCCATGATCCATTTTCCTATTTTTATAACCAAGTAAATTATATCAATAATAATAAATTATATCAATATCAGCTTATTTCATACTATTAAAAAAAATGCATGCTGGGGCACGTGGGTGGCTCAGTCTGTAAAGCAACTGACTCTTGATTTTGACTCAGGTCAGGACCTCAGGATTGTGGGATCAAGCCCTGCATCAGGCTCTGTGCTTAGCTGGGAGTCTGCTCGAGATTCTCTATCCCTCTCCCTCTCTCTCTCTCTAAAAATAAACAAATAAATAAATATTTAAAATAAATGCATGCTGGGTGCCTGGGTGGCTCAGTGGGTTGGGCCTCTACCTTCAGCTCAGGTCATGATCTCGGGGTCCTGGGATCGAGTCCCGCATCGGGCTCTCTGCTCAGCAGGGAGCCTGCTTCCTCCTCTCTCTCTCTCTGCCTGCCTCTCTGCCTACTTGTGATCTCTCTTGTCAAATAAATAAATAAAATCTTAAAAAATATTTGGAAGATTCTGTATAAATGATACAGGAATGATGTAGCTGGATTTACTGAATTAACTCAAAATTATTTTCTAAATTCACATACTAGGTTAATATAGGACACGGTCAGCAAACTAGAGCCCCAGGCCACATCCGGCCCTCTGCTTGTTTTTTATAAATAAAGATTTATTGGTTCACGGTCATAGCCATTATCTGGGTACTACATGGGGACGCATTTTGTTCTACAGAAGAAGAGTTCTGTGTCTGTGACAGAGACTGTGTGGCCCATAAAGACAAAATATTTACAACTTGGCCCTTCACAGAAAACTTTTGCCTGAGGCGAGACTAAAGAGAATGAAGTTCTAATATTTTTTTAAAGAATACCATATCCCTTTGGAGCTGCCCATCTAATGCCAGGTCGCCTTGCCCAATCAGTAGCAAGTGGAACCTACTGGATATGTGGAACTAACCTGTGGCCCTGGCTTCCTCCAGGGTGGATAGGTCGCTGTACCTTAGAATTTGTCTGGATTCATGGGCACACTACTAAAACCATCACCACTCCAGCTAATCTCCCCAACTTAAAGCAAAGATGGACACGATCTGTTTTTAAATGGTATGACCACTTAGCATCCATTTTTGTTCCATGTGTGGGACTAGAGGATGTCATTTGGCATGTAAAAGCCCTTAATAAATATACTACAAAGGCACTCAATGATTTACTAAATAGCATCTCCCCGCTTAATACTGAGGTCTCACAAATACGCAAGGCAGTCTTACAAAATAGAATGGCCTGAGATGTCCTGACAGCAGCACAGAGTGGCACATGCGCGATTATCAAAGCAGAATGTTGCGTGTACATCGCGGACTATCGCGAGAATGTCTCAGGACTAATAAAAGATATGAATTAAGGCTCTACAAGATCCTTCTCTCTGTTATTGGTTAAGTTCCTGGTTTGAGGGAAGACTATGGCCAACAATTAAAATCTCCTTTTCGGGCTTCTCATTCTTATGGCCTTATGAATCTTAATATGTTGCTTTGTTCAGTGTTTCTCTACTTGGTGCCGAGACTCCATCGCGGCAATGACTTCACAGCGGCAGATGATCCTGACTACATGCAAAGACACTTTTTCACTGTCAGCGCTGGATTCAGCTGCCTCCGCCTTTCGTAACTCCCCTATATGTTCCTCAGCTGATCAATGTTGACCCGAGTAGGTAGGGACAGCTCGACGCCCCTATTCAGCAGGAAAAAGTTACAGAAGATGAGACCTTCCACCTTCAACTACCGTAAAGATTTAAGGGTCAAAATTGTTCAGGGGGGAATGATGAGGGAGCAGGAGGCTGGCCGAGGACAAAGCAAAAGCTGGCACCTTGCATCCCCTCTCCACCCACTCCCCTCGGTAATATGTGTAACATTCCTCAGGCACCCCTGACTGCCATAAAGGAGAAACAAATAGTTAACTTGCAGAGATCACAATCCTGCAAGACAGGAATCTCCCAACTATCTTGATGTTAATGGCTTGCCAAAGACAACACTGACCAAGCCTCCGGTATCCCCACACCTCGAAGGCCCTCTTTAGCATATGAAAGCTCTGTTGAAACCTCCCCTTCTCTCACCTTCCCCCAGCAGCATGGTACGTAACCTGCCATCCCGCAACCCGGGGCGGCAGCTCTTCCTGCCCAGGGGTCCTGTCCCCGTGGTTTAATAAACCACCATTTTACACACACACACACACACACACACAAAAAGAATATCATATCCCTGCTGCCATATTTTAAAGCCCAGATCGATTGAAACAATGACAGTGAAAACAATCTGAATATTAAAAAAAAAAACTTTAGTAAATAGCAATATTAACAAACCAATAGTAAAAAGAAAATACAGTTATCTGAGCTGATTTGCTGAAACACTCTAGGAAAAGAAAAAGATGTTTTGCTCACAGGGAGCAAGCAGCTACCGTGTCATTCCTTGGCCCTCCTATTTCTGCCTTGTCACACAGCCCTCTGCTATGGACAGAATGTTTGTAGCTCTCTACCCCCAAAATTCATATGTTGAAATCTTCCCCCCTAAGGTGACAGTATTTGGAGGCAATGCCTTTGGGAGCGGATTAGGTAGAGAAAGTGAAGCCCTGATGATGGGATTAGCATCTTTATCAAAGAGACTCCAGAGAACTCCCTTGTCCCTCCCATCATTTGAGGACATAGTGAGGAGATGTCAGTCTGTGATCCCAAAAGAGGGCTCTCCAGACACCAAATCTGGTGGCACCGTGATCTAGGATGTGCACCCTCCAGAGCTGTGAGGAACAAATATGTGTTGTCTGGGCCACCCAGGATGTGGGATTTTTTTGTTAGGGCAGCCCAAATGGACTAAGACACTATCCCTTCCTTTCCCCCTGTTTGCACAGTTCTGCTGAAAAACAGAACCTGTGATTGTCCCTGCAGACGGCTTGCAGAGAGGATGAGTTGAACAAAGCAATAAGGATGATGTTACTGTGGTTGGGTGAAATTAAATCGTCACCATGCAGCTGAGCACCAAGTTCTCTCTCTGGTGGGGCTTCCTTCCCTTCCCCTTACCGCCGATTACAGAGATTTCCATGAATGAACGAAGTCTTTTTCTTCACATTCGGGGTCTTCTGCCTGCTGGATGCACGCAGGAAACCCTGAATCCATCTGATGATGGCGCCTCTCCAGCACCTTGTTCCTTGGGGTGAGCTGAAGAGGATTCTCAGTCACGGCCACCGTCCCTCTCGATGGCAATGAATCACAGCAGAAAGAGAAGGGTCAGCGGAGAGCCTCTTAGGAGACTGAGGAAAGTCTGCGCGTGGGAACTCATCATCAGGCAGTTTTTAAGACCGGTATTGCACCTCTATGGAAGTCAGGTCGAGGGTCCTCTTTGTAAAAATGGCCAGTGGGTTTTTCCTAGATATGTTGTATGTAGTTTCTTGGGTGCCATATGCTGCTTCTTAAATGGGTCTGTCAAACTAAGGTTGAGTAATGACATTTCATGTATTTAATTTTTATATTTTTAAAGATTTTATTTATTTATTTGAGAGAGAGGGAGAAAGCACGAATGGGGGAGAAGGGCGGAGGAAGAAGGAGAAGCAGACTCCCTGCTGAGCTGGGCACCCGACATGGGGCATGATCCCAGGACCTGTGGATCATGACGTGAGCCAAAGGCAGACGCTTAACCGACTGAGCCACTCGGGTGCCTGAATAATGACATTTTAGGCATTACCTCTGACAAGAAAGAAATCAATGACTGGTTACTATGATGGTTTAGTTTTCACGTGACCATTTCCCGTGTGGGTGTATGTGTGTGTGTTCTATGTTACTCTTGGAGCAGTGTCCAGACCCTTCCTTTACATGACATGGAAATATGATTCTCATTGTTTAGACTTTGTACACCTTAGGGATGTATTGATTCTTGCTGATAAAATGTCACTCAATGTTAATTAGCCCACCTCCGTAAGTTCAGCAGGAGAGAATATAAAAGGCAGCAGTCTCTAAGGCTGGTTACCTTTGCTGCGGAGAGTTGTCTAGATTCTACTGCTTATGCCTCCAGTCTCCACTGCATACTGCTCTAGGCTCCATGGCTTCGTGTTGTAGGCTCTCTTGCTAACAAGACTGGAATGCACCATTGTAGACACCCTATAGAGATGAGCACCCTTTCTTAGGATGGCGTGAAAGACACTACAAGAGAAGATTTAGACTGAAACAGCTTTATAACTGATGAACATGAACTATCTGACGAGAGTCTCTCTAAATACACCAAGCCAGCTCCTTGCATCAACTCTTTGAATTCTTCATGCCTGTCAATGGCCTTTGGCCAAGGACCACCAGGGATAGGACAGCCATTGGGCAGGGTGGGCTTATTATTTGTTGCAAAGAGAAAACCTGTATTACATGGGGAACCTCAATAAGAAAAAAAAAATTATGGTAGGATTTGGACTTTGGTTGGGTGATTTGGGGAGGGACAAAGTGACCTTCAAGGAGGGGTTCATTCTGCCTTGAGTGCACTGAAGTCAACGTGATGGTTGAGTATCTCAGTCAGTCCTATCTACAGAGAAGGTAAGCTAAAGCTGTGTTTGGCAAAATGAAGCAGTCACTCCCAGATCCTGACAATGCTTCATATTTCCTGGTTTGGACAAGGTTCCTATTTTGTGGGCACATAGATAGGATTACAGAGGGGTTTTGTTTTGGTGTCAGTCTACCAAGGACAGAATTGATGCTGATGTTGTATGAAATCATGTCTAGCGGGAGAGTAGCACAGCCAGCTGTGAGTGCTAGGCCAGCCCCTGGCTCTCTGTTGGGGGCTGCTTTGCACTTCCACGACTCTTCTCCCTAACACATACAATTACCTCATGCTTGCAAAGCAGGGCTAGGTTTACTTGAACCAAACCTCTTAAGCAACTTTTTACAGAAGAAAAGCCACCAGGAACAACCTTCCTTAGAAAGGAGCAAACAGGTAGAGTAGAGTTACTCAACTCTATGAGTTACTCTCACAGAGTAACACACAGGTTACTCTACTCAATGTCTAGAATGACGTTGGATGGGCAGCACACAATGCCAGCTCTGGTGGATGGGGCTGGTCCTACCTGTGTCAGGGTGACCCTTGGGTCTTCATCAACACAGACTCAGAATATCTCCATTCTTTCACGGTGATTGTGTCTCTTTGCTCCTGGGTCCATCAGACTAGGAAACAGGAGGACTTCCAATATATATCTGAAACATCAGTCCTTCTTTGTGCTCCAGATACATGTTCTCAACTATCTAGTGGACTATGAAGTCAGATAGATCCCTGTCCAAACCTTGGTTCGGGGAGTGTGGAGATCAGGCCACCCTCTGAGCACACATGCTTGCCAACCACAGCCAGCCCGCCTCTTAACCCTGGCAGAACTCAGTTGTTTGACACCACCCTGACCCTGATCCCCAAGTATCTTCATGGATCCCATGTGTGAGACCTTTGTAAGCCCTCCACTGACCCATCATCTTCAAGGCTATGGTTCTGGAAATGAGGGTCAGTTTCCAACATGACTATTTTTCCCTAAAACCAGGTCAGAGAACTTGGATTTGTAGGCTGGGGCAAGTGGTGGGGAGTGTATGGAAAGAGATAATCTGAGTTTGTCATTAACTTCATCATGCTATCTTGTGGAAGTTGGTAAAATTATTCATAGGCATGGAAAGACTTTTGTCAGCAGGGCATGCTAACCATATTAAAATTATTTCCAAGGTTATTGTACATCATGAATGAAGAGACACATTGATAATATATCTTGGGTTGGGTTCTAAGAGAAACAGTTTCTGAGACAGGAATTGGAGTACAGATAGTTTATTGTGCTTAAGAGGATCACAGGAAGCCTGGGAAGTTGGACAGAGCAGGAAAGGAAACCAATAAGTGGTGAGTCACCCCCGTGGGCAAAAAGGCGAAGCACTGTTTGGGGACTTTGAGAGCCACCCTTCAGAATTATCCCACCTGATGAGTGAGGAAGCTTGATTCTTGAAGCAGCTACTGTCCATTTGTCATTGTCTGAGGGGTGCTTAGAAGGTCAACAACTCCTTAGCACTTTTGGCTTATCTTGTCCTTGGTCGACATGAGTTGCAACAGCAAGAAAGCCACTCCAAGCCGGTCATCGGGGGTGTTAGCGGTGAGCAGCTTCGGCATGCGGAAGTGAGTCCAAAAGCAACGTGAATGGGTCTCTGATCCATTGTGGGTATCCGCCCCAATCTTAGAAGGGAATCAAAAATTCTCGAAGCTGCAACAATCAGAGAGTATTCAAGATGGTCCAGGTAATTGGAAGACGATGATGCCATCTGCCAATACATGAAATTATTCTGGGACTTGTTGCTTCCCTCCATGCTATCGCTGCCCACGTTCCAACCCTCCTTTGCTCTCACCAGGATGACTGCAACAGCTCCCTAATTCCATCTGCTGTGGCTCTTTAGTTCCTGATTCGCATGGCCACCCAAGTGAGCCTCCTAACATGCACACTTTCTCAAATGTACTCATTTCCCTGCCGAGAATTTTTCAGTGGTTTCCAACTGGCACAGAATAAAATCCAAATTCTTGGTATGACATGCAAGATTCTTTGTCCTCTGGATCCTGCCTTTCAAACTCAGCGCGTCCCCCGCCCACCTTCTTCTCAGATGTAGAGCGGGGGTCAGCTAACGTTTTCTGTAAAACATTTTCGGTTTTGTGGGCCCTACGGTCGTTATCACTACAGCTCTGCCACCAGAGTGTGAATGTAGCCACAGATGTAAGGAATACTGCCTACATGCTGGGCAGGGCTGTGTTCTAATAAAAATGTCATTTATGGATACTAAGACTTGAATTTTATGTAATTTTCATGTGTTACAAAATATTATCCCCTTTTTTATTTTTTTCCAGCCCTTTAAAGATGTGAGCACCATTCTTAGCTCTGTAGTCCATAATTTGATGACTCCTACCTAGCCAAGGAAATGATATTAAGTTACTCCCTCAGGATCCCATGCCTTGGCATCGCTGGCCCATCTGCCTAGCACAACCTTTCCAAGCCTTGTTCATCAGGTGGTTTACTGCTCATTGTTTGAGAATCAGCTCAGACATTCAGCACATTGGATCTAAATAGCTCTCAAGTGGCTCAGAAGAACACAGTTATGCTACAGTAGTTTCAACTGTATCATGAATGAAGACAAGAGATTCCATACTGAACTTGAATATTCGAAAGACAAGGGTTAAGGGGGTGGTCACTCATGGCCTCTTTGCTAAGCCAATGTTGACTCCTCTGCACATTTCCAGAGAGAGGGGCAGGATCCTCACTCATGACAAAGCCCTGGGGCTGTGACTTCAGAAGTTAGTGGCTAATCAGGTGCACTATTTCCTGTTAGACTTGGCAGCGCCCACACTGTCTTTCTAATCCAACGTAAAAGTCGTTGTCTCAAGTCATCCCCAAGTCTGACTTCTCCCAGCCCTCTCCGATCACAATCCACTGTTGCACCAGGGGCCATGAGGAGCTCCTGCTTCTGCCTCTCTTTAAATTTTTATTTGATTTTTCTTGGTGCCACACACTTACTTCTCTGTTTCCTCTTTGGGACAATAAGTGGCTTGGGACAGGGGACTGGGTATTTCATGGATCATTCTTTAGCAGAGTACCTTAGTTAACATACACTTTTTTGTAATGCATGCATGAGAAAAATAAATGAATTAATGATGCCCAGAGTAGGACCGTACGTTTTCTCCTGGGTTCAGTATGTAGGCAGTATTTTGCTAGAGTTTATGTGCTAGACCCATGGGCTAGAGAAAGGCATCACATGTATTTTTTCAACCTTATGCTCGAGAAGTACAGTGCCATACTACGACTCATCTTGACCTTTTCAGGTGCATACATATGCATGAGACCCTTGTCAATATTTAAATGCTCTTTGGGTATGAATAGACATTACTCTGTTGTTACCCAATTATCTGCATGCATTATTTTAGAAAATTTTCCAATTAATGATGACCATATTGATCATTGGCTAATGTTAATTAGACAACCATAATCGTTTCTGAAAATATAGGAAATAATATCGGCTTTAGAAAGGTATATTTAAATATCAATTTAATCTTTGAGGTACTTATGAAAATTCCCTGATGGGAATAATTTCGCGGGATCATAATACTCAGGAAAAATCCTAACTATTCTCTGACTCATTATTAAAATTCAAGATCATGAAGCGCCATATACCAAATGATGTATTGTACATAATGACTTTCCTATTCGATTTTTCTAATCTCTATTTTTCATCCCCTGGGTTTTTTTTTTTTTTCTCGGTAATTCTCCAGAGCTTTAAATAAAAGAATAGTAGTGATTGAATCTCTGTGTGTCTTTATTTTTAGACTCACGTCTTGAAGTCTGCAGAACGTGGTGCAGCCGAGAACATAAGAGAAAAAATGAGCGTGTAAAGATGGTCTATGAAAATCATTTTAAGTTATTACGTGTCCTTCAGTTCGGCATCCTGAGAAAGATGGAAGCAACTTTGTACGGAAAAATAAGTCTCTCCTCTGTTCGTGGAAGGTTACCTTTCGATGTTAGGATTTATCTATTTGACAGCTTGGGGACCTCATCGATAACAGTCTGCAGCTTTATGGGAACGCGATCATCTTCCTTGGGTCCTCACTTCAAGGGTCATGACCCAGTAGGAACTCTGTGAAGGTGTGAATGACCCTACCTTCACCATGTTCATTTTCGGTTGTGGATCTGAATAATTCTTGGGTTTCCTGCAAGTTTTCCTTTTTTTTTTCCTTTTTAATGTTCAGCCACAAAGGTTTGACACACAGCCTTATTACACAACTATATTATGGTTGACAAAATAACTTCTATGAGCAAAATCAGTCATCTTCTAGGCACCCACTGCTGAAATACAGAGCAAGGTGAGATTGTGCCAGACAGCACTGAACAGACTCATCGTTCACTCTCTCTTAGAGGCCCGAATTTGCCTCTGCAGCCAGACCTTCCACACATACAAAAGTCCTAGAAGAGCATGTTGCTTGAACGACTGAGGTTAGTTTGAAACTATCCACTCCTTTAAAAAAAAAGAGAGAGAAGACGCTGGGTGTGGTGCATAAACAACGAATTTGGGGACATTGAAAAGAAATAAAATAAAATGGAAAGAAAAAAGAGAAGACAACTTGTGTTTTTGTTTTTGTTTGTTTTTTAACGTGTACATTCTGTGATAATGCATTCACGGAGAGCAAACAGAAACATGACCTCAAAGATGTTATTAAGGTGTGTTTACAAGGTCACGGATGACGGACCTTAAAGGCACCCGGAACCGAAAAAGGAGTAAATTCAGAAAGCAGATGCCAGTGGCTTTAAGGAATACGCAGGAGGCAAAATCCTAAGTGGGAGCAAAGACAGTCTTGTGAATGTTTGCCCAGCAGTGGATATGCTAAATTTGGAACGATACTGATTGATGATATTTGGCAAGTATGTGGAGACGCACAGAGAACTCATTCATTTATACGTGCTCTATCCTTGGAAAGGCTGGTGATAAGGGAGAGGAGGGGAAGGACACAGAGCATCATGAGATCTGATCGAGTTTGCAGAGCAAATGGGGAGACTCTCATCTCCAGTCCTGTGTTCCCCAGAGACGGGAGGAAAGAGAGCATGCAGGTAAAGATCGTCTTCCAGGAGATGTGAGAAAGCAAGGAGGGTCATTCCTAAAAATGACAACTCTGTCTTTGCATCGGAAACGGAGGTTGACCTGGGAATAGGGACTTCGGTGGGGGGGTGGGGGTGGGCAGAGCTGGTCTGAGGGAAGGACCAGGGAGCCCAGAGAGATGGTGTGGAGGTAGGAACCATGACGCTCTTGCTAGGAGAGAACAGTATGTGACATTGCGTTGCGGGGCACATGGAAAGTGGACTCATGGAGGACATTCTCTGGATGCAAAGAACCTAGTGGTGGACACTTAATAAATACTGGACAGTGGAGGTTTCTGAAAGAGCCAATGTACCTTCGTGAGTTTCACGGGACAGCTGCATGCCAAATATTTTGTTTCCTTGATGCCTTTGCTTAAAATATGGGAAGTGGTCCTTTTTGTAAGGTATCTGTGCAGCCACACATCTGATTTGTTTAACAAGCCACTGAAAAATCAGATTCCCGTGACTTGGGAGGAAATGAGTATGCTGAGCTCCTAGGTTCGTCTCTCACATGGGTACCCTCTTACCATACAGTGAACGTTGCCCTTAAAATCTGGTCATGGCCCACAGTGAGGTAGTTCATTGATTTTTTTCTTCCTTCCCTTCCAGGGATGATTTTTGTCCCAAGGCATGAGGTTTGATTATGAAGTGGTGGCCGGTGTTAGCAACCTGAATCGAGTACAAAGTAAGTCACGTTCAACGGGATGTACTCGGCATGGTGACCGTATGCAAAGGCAAAAGCAGAGTTCTTGGGCGATGTTTGCAGCTTGGGTTCCTGCACTCGAGGGGCTGGACGAGTTCAAGGCTATTCATGGGAAACGGGCACAGGTGTCCTGTCAGAACGCTGAGCCACTTGCATGCAAAAGGCTCGGACCGGGGGTGCCTAGGTGGCTCAGTTGGTTAAGCCTCTGACTGTGGTTCACGTCATGATCTCAGGGTCCCGGGATGGAGCCCTGCATCAAGTTCCATGCTCACTGGGCTGTCTGCTTTTCCTTTTTCCTCTCCTTCTGCCTCTCCCCATTCGCGCGCTCTCTCTCTCTCTCTCAAATAAAATCTTAAAAAAAGAAATTTTAAAAAAAGGCTAGGTCTGTGTTTCCCAGACGTTAAAGGTGGGAAGGAGTCACGCTGTAGAGGACAGTTTCACCAGGCTTAAGACTGTCTCCGCAACTGAATCTCACAGGGGGGCTTGGGTTGTTCCCTGCTATGCCTCTCAGCACATAGGTACTTTGTTCTTTACCGGAAGGTTTGAGGTTGTTGAGTTGTACCCTTTGGAAACAGTGCTTTGGCTGAAACGGGTGTGTGTGTGTGTGTGTGTGTGTGTGTGCGCGTGTGTGATGCTCCCAAGGATGGCCAACATCTGAGGTCCCCATTCACTGTTTCCCTGAAGACCCCGAACACAGAGACATGGTATTTCCCACACGCTAAGTGCCCCATGAGTGTGGCTGACTGGCTGTGTTCGCACAGACGCATTTATCTGTCGGCATCTCTGACGACCGGTTCCTTCCGTCGGGATGGTGGGGTTTTGTGTTTTCCTCAAAGAAACAATTAAATTAAAATGTCAAGGAAACCATTGGAGGTTTCCATCCCAACAAGAACATGCGCTGTAGGCAGCACGGGGGCACCTGCTTAAATCAATTGTGGTTTGGTAATTAACTCAGTAACTCCTTCAGCCGAGAGACCTAAAGGGGAGTTCGAGTCTGAACACTTGCCAGAGTCAACAGCACGCTGGGAATGTTTCAGTTGACTGACAAAACCGTAACGGTGCCACGACTGCTGAAAACACGCAGGAAAGAAGACCACGTCCATCACCCACGGAAAGAAAGGGGAACCATCAGAGGCCGCTTTTGCCTTTTTCCATCAGGTCTGTACGTGGAGTCCCTTTCGTAACTCAGTTGGCAAATCCCCGTGCAGTCTCTGGTCTCCAGTGAAGGCATCACAACCGCTAGCGAGAGAGGAATATTTTGGTCCCCAGTCATGTTTTCATAATGACCTCCTCCAGCCCCACATTCTACGAGTTTATTTAGTAAACAGCCTGCTCATCAATACTTGAGCCATGGAGACATCGAATACTGTCTTTAAAAGGAAAAAGCAAAAGGGAAGGAAAAGAAATAAAATAGCACGGAGCCCAAATTCGTGAAGGAGAAGCTCTTTGAGGGCTTTGCCATCATTTTTCAAGATATAAATACAAGCCTTCATCACACTCGGAGAGATGTCAGAAATATAAAACTCATTATCAGCCGTGGTTCGGTGAGTCTTTCTTCTTGCACTTTACCTCAGAAATCTCCATGTTTGTATGAATGATATTTTAAGTGTGAAAACCTATAAATTATGCAAGATATTTTTACAGCAGGAGGAATTTAGCTGAGCACTTAGGCAGAAGAGCGATGGGTGCTTTTGCAGCCTCACTAGAGGTATGGAAAAGAAGAATTATGATGGAGTATCAGTTGTGCGAGTTAGACCCTCTCTCCGTCCTACATCATCTCTAGCTGCTTCAGTCTTTCAGTCTTTCCCATCAATATTCCTAGGAGGCTGATCCATACTTTGCCTTCCCGTTTCCTGCCCTCTCCTTTCTCAGACCTGGCGGGCAGGTGTTCTTCTCTCTCTCTACTCGTTATTTCACCAAAGGACAGATCATCCATGCATGGGATCAGAGGGGAGGATGGAAGGTGGGAATAGCCATGGTCATGGAAAAGGACAATGCATAGCAGCAAAGCACTAAGCAATGGAGTCTAGAAGGACAGGCACAGTGGCAAAGCATTGAGGATTGTCCCAGCAGATTCTAGAAGGACAACTATGGTGTTCAAGCATGAAGCAGCTCATCCCCACAGCTTCTCTCTTCTCTCTGACGTAGGGGATACATTCTACTGGGATAAAAAACAGGGAGACAAAGAGTGCCCTGAACAAAGGGGGATGAGAATTGGCCACCAGAGCACAGAAAGGCCACCAATCTGTCAGGATTATGGATGGCATTGGGATACATGTAAGTCATGAAGTGGTAGGAGACCAATCCGGCTAAAATCCGCAGAAGTTAGTGTTGGAGAAAGAAGCTGGATGCCTAGCCAAGGTTCAAGAAATGATGGAGAAGCGGAAACAGAAAGGCAAGCATTATAGGAGTCCACAGGTTAAGGAGAAACCTGCTAAAATGAAAATCTTAGCATCAGACCTGAGTGGACAGGAAGAGAGTCCCCATGGGGAGTGTGAGATAGACATGTGCATTGAGACCAGCCTGGATGAAGGGACCAGTCAGAGAGCAGACTGGGGAAGCCAACTTTTGTCAACAACAGACATGAACCGTTTTCACTGGACCAAAACTCAAGAAGAGATAAGTATCATAAGCATCGTTGCAAGAAAGGCAAGGAGTTACGGCTTCTGCCTTGATTTGCAAATTCTAAAATCGGAACAAGGTTATGCAGGAGATGGCACGTTCTCCAAGTCACACACATTACATTAGAACATGAACTACAGGGCTCCCCTGTCACTCCTCAAGAAAACAATGGGAACTGATTTAAATATGTTTGTTAGTCCCCAAAGCAGAAGTTCTGGTGACAATAAGCAGCAACTTCTGAAATGATGCCAGGCAGGACCGGTTGTGAACCAGTGAGGTTGCACAACCACCTTGCTGAGTTGTATGGACTAGCATTCCGCTCAATGTGATGGCTCTCCAATGACAACCCATCCTTCCACCAATGACTTGTCTCCTTCCAGTAAGACGTGGTCGATTCCCAAGATGGAAACCACTTGTGTGTTCTAGGACAGTCACGTTGAGCATAATCAACGGCTATTTTCTCCGTTCCTGAGAGGGATTTACTGAGAGGCACACTTTCCCATGAACTGGCTTCATAAATAACTGTGTCACCTTAAAGATGGCGGATGCCATACACTGGCTTCTCAGAGAAATAATTGTCTTTAAAAAAAAAAATCACAGTGTCAAGCCACCTTGGTTAATAAGGTGAGCGTAAACACCAAAAACAAGTTCATCCTTTGCTTGGCTAGCAGCCAAAGGAGAAATTTAGCATGGGATTCTTCATCCAACCAAGGTGATATGAAATGATGTGCCATACAAAAGGGAGACAAAACCCGCCATGGATTTTCTACCACATTTCTACTCAATTCTCACAGAGGAAAGGAGACTTGCAGATCAAATTCTGGAGGAGCATTCATCTACCTTTATTAAAGTGGAGCCCTCACGAACCAACAGGCTCTCAGTCAAAGGATGGTTGAGACGGCGGCCAGATGATGACCGTGGGTCTGTGCAAGGTTGAAGAGAAGCTGTCCCATCAAGGTGTGCATGGAAAGTGTGACAAGGGCATCAGGAAATGCAGCATCCAGCCACGTGACACAGACATGGGTCATCCTGCAGAAATCACTGGAGAAGACCATGCCGCGGGGCTGTGATCCCAGGCTAAGTGGCTGCTGTCACCCAGAAGTGTCCCACACTGATGATGAGTACCAAGATAAGCCCTTCAGAAGGTGTTCACAGGGCTAATCAGACCTATTACCTGCAGTCTCAGCCTGGCTCTTGTCTGTGAGCTTCCCTCCTCAAACACAAGCTCGACACCCACGTGTTCCTTCTCGGATCCCACAAGGGAACTTCAGAGATAGACATATCTTATCAACTGATGGGAGCCCAAAGATTGGTCTGTGTCCTCTCCATCTCCCCATGTCCTCCATGTTATTTCTTATGCTCTACAGATAAGTGAAACCATATGATAATTGACTCTCTCTGCTTGACTTATTTCACTCAGCAAAATGTCCTCCAGTCCCAACCATGTTGATATAAAAGTTGGGTATTCATCCTTTCTGATGGAGGCATAATACTTGGAGGGGGAGATGAATCATGAGAGACTATGGACTCTGAAAAACAATCTGAGGGTTTTGAAGGGGCGGGGGTGGGAGGTTGGGGGAGCCTAGTGGTGGGTATTATGGAGGGTATGTATTGCATGGAGCACTGGGTGTGGTGCATAAACAAAATTCTGGTACACTGAAAAGAAATTTTAAAAAATTTTAAAAATTAAAAAAAAAAAAAAAGATTGGCCTGTGTCCTTGTAAGCTGGGTCATTCAGTTGACTCTGTATTTGGGGGGCTTTGTGTGTCTTCAGTCTAGCGAAATCTTTCAGGAGCCTTCTGTACTATACTGGGAGTTGACATCACTGCAACATTTTCTTTTATTTTCTCTTAACCTTTTTTTTTTTTTTTTTTCCCAGCCAAAAATCTTTTTGGCCCCTGTGGCATGGATTCCCAGGGAAGAGATTTTCCCAGATCAGACTTCTTACGAACGGTCTCATGAAAAGGTCTTCTTTGCAGACAGCAGTGTTTTCCAGTCTTAGTGCTACTTATGTTTGAGGCCGGGTAGTGGGGTTTTTTTTTGGTAGGGAGTGGTCTTGTGCATTATACCGTTACCAACTAGTACCACCATCACCTTCTCCCTGTGATGCCTCTCATCTGCGACAACCAAAAATGACTCCTGACATTGCCAAACGTCCATGGGGGGTAAAGTTGACCCCCGTTGAGAACCCATGGCATGAAATATGTTGACCCCTAAATGCATAGGTAATTTTTCTCTTTGGACTTTATTCTCATTTCTTTTTCTTTCTTTCTTTCTTCCTTTCTTCCTTCCTTTTCTTTCTTTCTTTCTTTCCTTTTCTTTCTCTTTCTCACTTTCTCTCTCTCTTGCTTTCCTTTCACTCTCTTTCTTTCTCTTTGTCTCTAACTTTCTCTTCTGCTTCTTTCTCTCTTTTTCTTTCTCTTTCCTTTCTTCCCTTCCTTCCTTCATCCCCCTGCTCCTTTCTTTTCTTTTCTCCTGTTTTCTTTTCTTTTCTTTCTTTCTTTCTTTCTTGGTCAGTTTCTTTCATTTCCATTAGGACACTGTCCTCAGCTTTAAGAGGTCTGACTCCATAACACACGCGCGACTTCTGTTGGCAAAAACGCTGGCCTTAACTGCTTTGTTTACCAGAGAACTGCCAACAAGTTCTGTGACATTGTGGATGCTTCCCATTTTGCCATGGCAACCCAGGGCCCTTCTTGTTGAACAATCTGCATGCCCTGGATGTCCACAAAGCAGCCCGGGCATCAGTTCAGAAGGAAGTAGCCAAAAGCTCAATGTGAGGTTGACAAAAGGTTTCCTCTCCTTGTCCCTTTTGTGTTGCTGCATTTTCTTTATCGATCGAGGATTCATCTAGGTTTTTTAGGTGACTTACTGGAAATTGGTGGATCCAACTGTAAGGCAATGGAAAGTATTTTAGGCAGCACCGTCAAGCCGGGTTCCACATCAAGGAACTTATTACATAAGGAGAGAGAACACTCGCACTTATGTAGCTGTCCTTCTTGTCACCCAGTGGGAGTAAATACATTCCACTCCCAGCTGTCAGCCAGTTTCCAGGTTGGGCGTGGAGATTTCATTTTCTTTCTTCTGAGTCCTGGAGGTTCTGGGCAACTGCAGCCCACTAAGGTTTTTATTGTCCTGAATGCTCATAAGCACTGAGACTGAAGGGAAGAAAGATGACCCCTGTGGGTTGATGATGATTTCAGGGGCAAACCACAACCCTTGGACACAGTAGATTCGGACATGATCGGTTTGCTAAGACTCCAGTGGAACACATCTCTCCTATTAAACGAGAGACCCTGCAAACGTTCTTCAGGACGGGAGTCACGAGAGGCTACTCTTGGCAGGGATGAAATTCATCCCAGTTGCACTCTGGTGGAAGCTTTATATTCATGAACGTGGTTCATGTCAATTCCTACATCAATTTAAACGTCTATCAAGGCAAAATCACCAAGGTCAGGCAAGACCCTCTCTGCAAAGCTGCAGGTTGGAAATCATTGCTCATTTTACAATTCCAGTAAGCTTTTCTTGTTAGGGCAGGCAAGCTTCATGGGCAAAAGTATATTCTTATCTGCCTTCCTTCTTAGAGTTGTTCTCCCTTATTTTTAATGTAGAGGTCCTTATGCCACGGGGACAGGCCTTTTTAAATAAGAGACATTTCAGCATTAAATAAATAGCATCGCTACCATTCACACTTGTCACGCAGTAACAATTTAAGATCAACAGATTGGACTGAAATATATGTTGATGGAGAAATGGGGTTGAGAGAGTGATTCACATCGCAAAGTCATGGGCTATCTCGTTCTTACTTTGCACGGGTTGGAGCTGGAGCCGCCGTAGTAGAGGCGGGTTCTGGCTCCAGTGTTAACCAGCTGTGTAAACAAGATTAAGTGTTTGTTTTTCAGGTCCAAGACTTGGCTCCTTCAGGCCCAGGATGGTCTGACAGTTAATTTTATGTGTCAACATGACGGAACTAAGGGATGCCCAGAGAGCTGTTGACGCACTACTTCTGGGTGTGTCTGCGAGGGTGTTTCTGGAAGAGATTTGGATTTGAATCCACAGAATGAAGAAAACATGTGCCCCACACCAATGGGAATGGTCATCACCCAATGCATTGAGGACCTGGGTAGGACAAAAAGGCAAAGAAGACCAAATTCATTTCCTCTGTTGAGCTGAGACACCCACGTGCTCCTGCCCTTGGATACCAGTGCTCGGGGTTCTCAGGGCTTAGGACTTGGACTGAAGTACACTGCCTGGGGTCTTAGTCATTCAGGCTGTTCTAACAAAATAGTGCAAACTGGGTATAAGTAACAAAATTTTTATTTCTCAGTTGTGGGAGGTCCAAGTCCAAGCATGATGGAGTTCTGCTGAGAGTCCTCTTTGTAGTGCATGGCTTGACCCTTCTTGCTGTATTCTCATGTGGCAGAGGGGTGAGGGGGCTCTGTAAGTTCTCCTTGATAAGGACACAAATCCCACACATGAGGGCTCTGTCCTCAGGACCTAATCACCTGCCAAAGATCGCGTCTCATAATCTATCACTGGGGTGGTTAGGATTTCAATACATGAATTTCCTACATTCAGACCATAGCACCTGGTTCTCCAGCTTGCAGACAGCAGATCATGGGACTTCCTTGACTCCATCACTGTGTGGGCTAATGCCTGTAATAAATCTATCTATCCATCCATCCGTACACCCACCCACCCACCCATCCATTCCTCCATGCACCCACACCTCCATCTCTCTTATTTGTTCTACTTCTCTGGCTAACTCTGACTAATACAGAAGGGGTAAAGCCAGTACTAAGCCCATATGGTTGTTTGGACAACTCAGCGAGGAAGTGTTTGCAAAGTGCTAAGGAAGGCCTAGCACACGGTATGGGGTGACGTGGTATAAACTCTGTGGAATGAACATTATTCCTGCAGAGCCCTGTTGTTTCCTCCTTCCTGTCTTCCCCTCTACAATGGTGTAAAAGACCTGAGATGAGGCCATTCTGTAGGGGACCTACGTGCATGGCTTTCCCAACAAGCACCATACCAAGTGTCTGGCCATTATCTGGTTCCCACCAAGAACGGACTCCCTACATCCTCCCTCATTTGCAATCCTCTCCTTTTTCTGGCACAGTCATGGACCCATGGCCCGTTTCTTCTACTCATGTGAGTTCCTGAACTCTCAATGCCAATCGGACTCCTGTTTCTCTAGCTTTGAGCCCATGCTTCCCTCATTGATTACAGTTCATTCCAGGCCACTCTGGAGAGCATGCTTACATAGGGCAGGTAGGTGCATTGTCTACCTTCTCCACTCCTGAATTTCCTTTTTTTTTTTTTTTAAAAGATTTTATTTATTTATTTGAAACACAGAGATCACAAGTAGGCAGAGAGGCAGGCAGAGAGAGAGGAGGAAGCAGGCTCCCCACTGAGCAGAGAGCCTGATGTGGGGCTCGATCCCAGGACCCTGAGATGACCTGAGCCGAAGGCAGAGGCTTTAACCCACTGAGCCACCCAGGTGCCCCTCCACTCCTGAATTTCTAATCCTTAGAAGAGAATGTGTTGCCAGGCAGGTACTCATGAAGATCTGTGAGGGGACTAATGAGCTATGTTATTCTACCGGACAACTCCAAGATCCTCAAGACAGTTACACCTGTCTGACCCATGAGTCTATGCTCAGACTGACTGTGAAAAACACTCTCATAGGATTTCCCCTAGAGGAGTGGGATTGAGATGCTGTTGGGTCTGGAACAAAGAGAGCCATGTAGCATGGTGCCCATGTTGCTTCCTCTTCCTGACGGAGGTGATAGCAGAACTTCTGCAGAAGGACAGTGATGATCACATAAAAAAGATGGGGTCTTTTTAATACCCATCTTCTCAGGATAGATGAGTAGTCGTGGTGTATTCCTTATGAGCAAAATGAGAAACGGGCATAAAGCCCATAAAGCTGCATAAAGCCATTCTTCCTGCCCCCAGGATAAGGAAAGCTTGGTCCAATGGTCTAAGTATGACTCAATATCCATTATGGAAAGTTCTATTTTTAACCATTTTTCGTACAATTAAATTTTCCACTGAAAATGTCATGGTCACACCATTGAGGAATCTCTTGATTCAGAAAACATTAAAATTAAACCAGTGGGGCTTGAAAGCACTGTATACTGTTCTACCTTCATTTCCAACATAATGAATATGTTTAATATTTTCTCCCTTTTGGCTCAAAATAGAACTTTGAAAAATGTCATACATGAGAAAGATCATGGGGAGGGAGAGAGGGAAATGGAAAGAATGAGGGATGTTCTCAAAATAGAAGACAAACATCCTTGAAAGAAGGAAACAAATGACAGCAAAAGGAAATAAATTTCAAAATATGTAAAATACATCCTTAAAACAGCAGAAGAAAGAAACAGCCTGAGAATAATTTTTTTAGAATACCATTTTCCAAAGTAATGTTTCTTATTATAAAAATAATGCTCACTCATTACAAAACACTCAGCAAACAAAGAAAAGCACACAAAGGGAATAAAAATCATTCAAAGGCCACCCTACAGAGAAAAACATTTTAATGCTTTTGGGTATTTCTTTTAAGTCCTTTTTATATTCCTTATATTCCAAAATGGGGGCATATACAATAACGCTTTGAGATTCTCCTTTTTTTTTTTAAATTTAGTATTATGTTGTGAGCATTTTCCCATGTAAAATAGTATTTGAAAACATGATTTTATTAGTTATATTGGGAGTCAATAAAGTAGAACTCACGGGCCAAATATTGACCACCACCTGTTTTCACATAGCCCACATGTTAAGGGTAGTTTTCACACTGAAATAGAATGTCTTGAAAAGTCAGAATAACTGTTCATGACACATGAAAATGATATGAGATTAACCTTTCAGTGTCCATAAATAAAGTCTTATTGGAACAGAGCCATGACATTCACTTATGTATTGACTATGGTCTTTTATGCCCCACAAGGGCGGTTAAGTAATTGTAATGGAGACTATATGAACCTCAAAGTGTAAAATGTTCATTATTTGGCTTCTTACAGAAAGAGTTGGCTGATCCCTGATCTACACAATTATATAACCTCTGCATATATCATAATTTATATATTTTATCATGTTTATACATTTTATAATCATTTCCCTACTACTGACCATCATGCAGTTTCTCCTTGCTATTTTAGGTAATTTGGTTATGAATTTTCTTGACCTAAATTATGGTTGACGTCTCTGAATATTTTTCTGGGTAATTAATTATGGGCCAAGGGTCATGGCTATTTTTATACCTCTTCATGTACTGTCCTCCAGAAAGGCAGAAAGGGGATATCCTGTTCATGGCCAAAGGTGCTTAGAAAAAAATGGGAGCTCTGAACTGGCACCGTGATGTTTCCTCCATAGAGCTCTATCATTTCCAACCAACCCACTTATAGGAAATTATTAGCTGTCTTTATCTCTCTATAATTCTTACAATCCTTTTTCATGGTATTGATAGCTAGAACATGATCTACATCTACCTGTTCTATCCACCCAGAGGGCTGCAAAATTTCATCTTAACACCCAGTGGGCATTTTAACCCGTAAAATAACCCATATGTTTGTTTGACCTCTGGAAAGCAATCAATCCAGGCAGACATCAGAAAATAGAATTGTAACAACAGAGAGATTCCCACTAAGGCAAAGGGGCTGACAGATTGATGAGGCAAACTGCTCATAGAGCAGAATGCAAGGCAGATGGTTCCTCATCCTAGGCTGGGTAACCAGAATTATAAGCAATTATAAAGAATTCAAATTTCAGTGCAAGTCAATGCTTTGCACTCCATCTAATGGAATGTCAGAAACAAAGGGAACTAGATACCACCATGGTTTGGTTCGTTAATTTGACAGGTGAAAACGGTGTGGTGGTCATTTGCGTTATTTCTGTTAGTTGCCCCTTGTGTTACTGGGGGTTCACCTTTATACTACTTTGTAAGATCTCTTTATACTTTAAGAAGATAAATGTTTTGTCCCCTAAGTACAATTCATGCAAGGCTTCTATGCATTTCTTATGAGCTTTTGATATGTATGACTCATAAGTGAAGAACATTGGATTAAGGGAGGTTAAGCAAGCCTGTTTAATGAAAGATTTCTCTAAGCCTTTAATATGATAAGGTGAACTTTGAATCAACAGGTGGGAAAGTAAAATGTGGTGTTTGCTAAAATTATTGACAATGGGCAATGATGTTTACTAGACATCTTTCAGTATATGTGTTAACCTTTTTTGTAGCTAAATTTTGGGAATCTGTGGTAGGAAGTATACACAATATTCCAAAAAATATCGAATTCTACTGAAAAACAAAAAACATTGCTTAGAAATATTAATAAAATGGCTGAATACAAAATAAATATAATAACACAACAGTTTTCCTAAGTACAAGAAACAGCTAGTTTTAAAATATTATCTAAAAAGGGCCTATCCCAATAGGAATTAAAACAAACAAAAAAAAATCTAGACATAACCTTAATAGGAAACATATAAAACCTATCTAGAATAATTAAAAAATACTTCACTAAACAATATAAAATGAGACCTGTGTAAACAAAAGAATCATGTTTCAGGATTCAAAGTATGAATATTTTAATTATTTCCATTTGGAAAAAAATTCCAAATATGTTGTAGATTTATATAATGACAGTAAAAACCTTCAATGGATATTTTCAGGAATGAGTAATTTTTTTTTTTCTAAAATTCATCTGAAATTAATGAGCAATCTTATTCATTAAGGCCTTCAAAAATTAGCAAGACAAGACTAAGGAGACATAGCAAAATATTTTATGTATGAGGACCATATAAGATTCACACAGATGCAGCCAATTAGAGATACCAGACTCTTTCTTTGTCCATACTATGTGAGAGATCACAAATGGCAAAGTTTCCACAGGATAAGATACAGGGGCTAAAAAAATCCAAAAAGAAATAATGGCTGAAAATTTCTCCAGTTTGAAAAGAGACATAATCCTACTGATTCAAGAAGCTGAATGAACATGAAAGGGGATGAACTCCATTAAATCCATGCCAAGATATCTTAATTAAACTTCTGAAAGTAAGCTAAACATGAAGGAAGAAAAACCCTGAAAGCAGCCATGCACACACACACAACACACACACACATGCACTAAAAAATTAAAAAGCACCCCCGAAAAACAAAAAAGCAACTTATCCATGAGGTGAAAAAAAAAATCAAATGACAGCAAATCTCTCACCAGAAACAATAGAGGCCTCAACTTGAAAGTGGCATAATATTTTAAGTGGCATAATATTTTTCAGATGATTAAAGGAAAAAAAAAAAAAACACCAAAACCTTGTCAATGTAGAATTCTATATTCAGTGAAAATATCCTTCAGGAATAAAAGGGTAATTAAGACATTCTCAGATGAAGGAAATCTAAAAGAATTTGTCAATAGCAGGCCTACAACAAAAAACTGCTAAAAGAAATTCTCTAAATAAACGGGAAATTGTAAAAGAAGAAATCTTAGGATATCAGGAAGGAAATAATACAATATGCAAAAATATGGGTAAGTGTGTTTTTTTTGTTTTTTTTTTCCCTTGAGTTTTCTAAATTATATTCGAGGGTAGAAGCAAAAACAAGAATATTGTCTGATGTCATTCTTAGCATCTGCTGAAAAAATACTTGAGATAATTATAAAAGGGAAGGCAAGGGAGACAAAGTTTGTATACTTCACTAAAACCAATAAAATGGTGACATTAGTACACTGTGATAGTTATGAATATATAATATCTAGAGAAACCAGCAAAAAATTATACAAAGAGACATACTAAAATCAAAATGAGTTTCTAAAATAAAGCCCAAGTATCCCACAGGAAGGCAGGAATAGAAAACAGAGAAATGAAAAACAGATAAGAAAAAAGTGGCATAATTAAGCAATAACATATCAAAAATTATATTAAACGTAAATGGTTTAAATACATCAATTTAAGACAGCCTGGCATCCATCCATGATAAATATCTCAGAAAAGTAGAAATAGAGGGAAACTTTTTCAACTGCATAAAGGACAGCTATATACTTGCAGCTAACAGGATACTTAATGGTGCGAACCTGAATGTTTTCCCCTAAAATAGAGAAAAAGGCAAAAATGCGCACTCTCATCATCTTACCCAACTTACTCCTGGAAGTTCTAGTTAGTGCAATAAGAAAGTAAAAGGCAGATAGATCAGAAAGGAAGAAATAAAACTATTCTTAGGTGTGACACCAAAAGCAAGAGCCATAAAAGAAATCATTGATAAATGAGTCTTGGCCAAACTATAAAACTTTGGTTTTGTGAAAGATCTTGTTAAAGGGTAAAAAGACAAGCTATAGAATGGGGAAAATATTCGTAAATTATATATCTGACAAAACCCTTGTATCTAGAAGATATAAAGAACCCCAAAACACAACAGTGAAAAGTACACAATCCAATGAGACTAAGTTCAGGAGACATACCAGGACATTTCACTGAAGAAGAGATAACTATGGCAATAAGAACATGAAAAAAATGTTCAACTTTATTAGCTATTCCAGAAATGCAAATTAAAACCATAATGAGGGGGGCCTGGCTGGCCCAGATGGTAGATCATGCAACCTTAATCACATGGTCATGAGTTCAAACTGCACATTGGGCATAGAGCTTACTTAAAAAATAAATACATAAGCAAAAGGATATTAGTTTGATTTAAAAAAAAAAAAAAGAAGAACAAAACAAAAGCCACAATGAAATATCACTACACAGCTGTCAAATGGCTAAAATAAAAAATACCAACAATGTCAAGGATGCTGACAAGGATGCAGAGAAATTAAATCACTCCTATATTGCTAGTGGGGGATTGAAAATAGTACAACTACTCTGGGAAACAGTTTGTCAGCTTCTCAAATAACTGAACATACAACTAACATACAACCAGAAACGGCACTTCTGGACATTTATCCCAGAGAAATGTAATGACGTATAAACAGCTGTATGTAAATATTTATAGCAACTTTATTTGTAATAGTTAAAAACCGGAAGAGCACCTGGTGTGCTCAGAGTACAGTATGTGACCCTTGATCTCAGAGTTGAGTTTGAGTTTCACATTGGGTATAGCTATTACTTAAAATTTTTTTTTTTTTTAATTTTAAAAAGGCAAAAGCTAGAAACAACCCAGATTTCCTTTCGTGGCTGAATGGCTAAGAAACTGTGGAATGTCTATACCCTGGAACAGTACTCAAAAATCAAACAGAACTAACTAGGAATCCAGGCAACAACCTTATGCATCTCCAGAGAATTATTCTGAATGAAAGACGCCAATCCCAAAGCTTATGATTCTACCTAGATAATGATCTGGAAATGATGGTAGAAATGGGAGAATACATTAGTGGTTGCCAGAGGTTAAGGAAAGGGAGGGGGCAGGTGGGGAATGGATGTGGCTAACATGAGATATCTTGGCAGTGATAGAAATACAATATATCTTGACTGTATCAATGTCCATATCCTGGTTGTGATATACTACACTTTTGCAAAATATTACTATTGTAGGACTCTGGATACATGGTACATGTGACATCTCTATTATTTCTCAAAACTCTAGGTCTATAATTATCTAAAAATAACATGTTTAATTAAAATAAAAAGGAATAAATCTGTTTTTGAAAATATCAACAAAGAAGAGCCTTTAACTGGATGGAGGCACATGCATGATGTGTTCATTAAAATGATATATGCCTTGGGGCACCTAGGTGGCTCAATCAGTTGGGTGTCCCACTCTTGATTTTGGCCCAGGTCATGATCTTGGGGTTGTGAGATTGAGTCCCCTATGTGCCTCTGTATTCAGTGGCGAGTCTGCTTGAGAGTCTCCGTCTCCCCCTACCGCATGTCCCACCTCCAATGCACCCTACACACTCCTTCTCTCTCAAATAAATATAAATATATCTTAAAAAATAAAATGGCATATGCCATTTAAAAAATAGTCATAATATATAAAAATTTTGTCAAGAATTTGTGAGATTTTTCTTCGCTTAACTTTGTCTTTTCCATAGAAATGTTACATTTTATTAATTTTTTTAAAGATTTTATTTATTTATTTGATAGAGATCACAAGTAGGCAGAGATGCAGGCAGAGAGAGGGGGAAGCAGGCTCCCTGCTGAGCAGAGAGCCCTATGTGGGGATTGATCCCAGGACCCTGGGATCATGACCTGAGCCAAAGGCAGAGGCTTTAACCCACTGAGCCACCAAGGCACCCTGAAATGTTACATTTTAAACTAGAAAAAAATATACTCCAATGGCCCAGCACTGGAAGGTTGCGGAATAGGTATTTAGTGAACCTGGATCTGGTCAACAATGATGTATGTTGGATCCATTGATAACAAACTCAAAACCAAGTGCCACGACACCTTACCATGCACCTGCCAAAGAAAGGGCTGATTGGTATTGGTCCTGCCACATGTCTAAATTCTTGCTTTATTATGGAACTAGTTCATTGATGAGGCCCTGCATTGTCCTGAATGAAGACATCACAGGAGGGGAGCGACTTTCTATTTTACTTTCCTCATTAGTTGGTGGCAAATGTGGAATACACAGGTGGGTGGAAATAATAGCCCATTTTAATGGGCTCACCTTGCTCCTAATGAAGATGGGATGAAGCCACTTCACCGTTAATAGCAGCTGCCCTTTACCCACCTTGGAGTATAGGGCTATAGTCATTTCACGTGGCGCCATGAAGCACGGATGGGCTCAGAACCAGCTTTCATGGCACAGCTCTGGAGTGCATTACAAATCAACCCAATATCTTGGAAGCTCTCTTTAATTATGTGGTGCACCTTTTTTTTAAGATTTTATTTATTTATTTGAAAGAGAGAGAGAATGAGAGCATGAAAGGGGACAGGTCAGAGGGAAAAGCAGAGTCCCCACTGAGCAGGAAGCCTGATATGGGACTTGATGCCAGGACTCCAGGATCATGACCTGGGTTGAAGGCAGTTGCTTAACCAACTGAGCCACCCAGGCACCCGTGGAGTGGACTTCTTGAGCGATGACAAAGGGGATGCATACTCTTTTGGCTTAAGTTTCTAAGCAACTTTGCTTTGAGCTTCTCTCCATCGGTGCCTTGGAGACTGTTCAACCTTGGAGTTGCCAGTGTGAACGGGCCTCATCGGACTGCACTTCCCATTTTACACCACATCCCGCCCCTATCCTCCATCTGAAAAACTCACCCATCAGCCAAGCTGCTTCTGAGAGACCTCTGAGAGACTGTTAGATTTGATCACTTGAAATTGTCATTTGTACAAGTCAAGAATAACTAAGTGTTGGCAAATTCATGGGCTTCATCACCGGTGGTTCTCCACCTGGGGCAATTTTGCCCTTCCTGAGGATGCCTGGCAGTGTTTGGACCCCTTTTGGGTTGTCACTAATGGGAAGACATGGTACTAGAATTCGTCAGACTGAGGTCAAGGATACTGCTAAATATCTCACAATGCAGAGAATAGTCAAGCCCTGCACCATCCCCCACAACAAAGACTCACCCAGCCCCAACTTTCAAAGGGTCATGGTAGAGACATCCTGCTACAGTCCATGGAATCACCCATGGGCCAAATGGCAAACCATGGGCCAAAGGGAACTCTTACAAATTGTTTTTTTTGTGTTCTCTGCATTGTCCTAAACTAAATGGTAGTTCGATGGATAGTACCATTGGCTGAACCTCCCTTGTTATGGTGAACCTACTCATCTCTACACCACCTGCCTGGCTCATGGACACATCTGACTTTGTAACCCTCTGGCGTTGAAGAACCATATACTAAATCTGTGATTCTCAAACAGTAGTGATTCTGCATTCCCATTTCCCCCTCCCTGTCCTAGATACACTTGGCAATGTCTGAAGACGGTCTTGGTTGTCACAACTGGAGAAATGCGTGGTGGTGGTCAGGGATGCTATCGGGATCTCGTGTGTAGAGGCCAAGGACACTGATCCTCATCCTGTAATGCATAGGGCATCCCCAACAAAAAATCTACTGCAAATATCAGTGGTGCCAAGGTGGAGAAACTCTGTTTTCAGCAATATGATGTAGGATTTAGGAACATGTACCCAAAACCACACTCCCTGGTTCTAATGGCTTTAGCACTTGCTGTTGTGTCTGCTTGAGTAGATTTGTTAAAATGGTAATAATGTTGATTTCTGCCTCAGGTTTGTAGAAAGAATTGAGTACATAATTACAGGTTATTTCCTTTGAATGGTGCTGGGTACATTGATGTTGGCTATTATTACCTTTAGAATTCTCTTTGAAATAAAAATTGCAAGATCTAATCATTGGCAGAAAATTCATCAAAAGCATCCAGATTGCTGGAATTAACTTGAGATTTTGGTTTTTGCTTTTTTTTTTTTTTTTCTTTTTTCTCCCTCCCCAGTAGAGATCATTCCCTTTTAACCAATATGCACTCACGGTGACTTAATGAAATAATTCTGAACAGGATGTTGACAATGGCAAAACATCATTGTACAAGCTCTACGGGTAGAAAGCTAGCTCATCACAGATAAGCAATGACTTTTTGTGGGTTGGGCGTGTTGGTTTTTTTTCTGTATTGTTTGTTTTCATCCCAGAGAAGTGACCACCCTGTTGAAATCAGGACAGGCTGCACTTCATGAAATGTCAAATACTGAAGTACAGTACCACATTTTTCTAGTAGAGAAAAAGAGCCACTTAGATTAGCACCAAGCTTGAGCTGTCACATTCTCATCCCCATACTCCTAAGAGTGGGTCTTGAACAGGGTCTCAATGTGCGCTCCCATTTCATGAGTGTCCCAGAAAGTCTGGGTTACTCCTCCAACCTGATCCCCTGTAGTTTGTCAAAGATAAGCCATCCTTGAGGGGCTCCAGCTTGATTTGTATGTGTAAAAAGGCAAAGATTCTGCAGAAATTATTTGGATTAGAAACAAAGGAGACAGCTGGTAAATAAGCAGGTCAATTTTTCTCATTAAGGTGTGGGGAAAACAGTCGGCTGTGTCCTGAATGCCCTGCTCACCTTCAGCAGGGAAGGCTGAACAATCTTATCGGGTAAGGTCATTCCACATGGCAGGTCTGCAACGCTGGTCTCGCCCTTCATTAATCCACAGGGGCAGGCGCGAGGGAACCCGTGACTCTTTATCACTGAAACACCGAGGGAAATAAGGCAGGCTGTCAGGATTTTCCATTTCAATTCCAGGACTCAAAAACAGAAACCAGGATGATTTTTCTCCTCTCCCGTTCGCTTCTTGCTGATGTTGTCAGGGAGGCTTTCACCTGTTGTTGTGTGTTTGTCTCTTTCATTGTCTGAGTCTTAACCATATTTGAGAAAATTGCAAAGGTTTGTGATCATGGCAGCATCTTCTGGCGGCTTGGAGGGGTGCTTTATAGAACCATCACAAACTCATTGAGTCTGTTGGGCAGGATTCCAGGTGAGCCTGGCAGCTGGGCTCCCGGCCAGAGTTAAATAAATAGCAATTGTGATGGCCAGAGAGTACCAAGATGAGGAAACAGTTTTCCAGCATTTGCTGGGGTCTCTTTCACCTGCGGAATGCAAGTGATCCAAAAGGAAGATAAATTAGAGGCACCTTGTGTTCTACAGATGGTTTCCAAAGCCCTACAGTCTGCCTCGAGCATGACAAACTTAAAGGACATGTGACTGAGAGATGGAGATACATTCTCTCCCATGTTATGGGCTCTATTTTGATGGAGTGTTTCCCCCTTTCTGGGTCTTGATCTTGGCAAAATGGAGCTGTCTCCTATGGAGGGAGATGAAAGAGCTCAAGCAAATTCTGAATTTCTACCCCTGCTTCCCATCACAGCATATCAAGAAGACCTGGGACACTGAGTCCAAAGATGGGTACACGATGACATGCTAGGCAAATCCAGCCATACTCATTCATGTGCTGTCATTATGTATTGTGGTAGGTTTTGCTCTACAATGGCACAACTGAGTCTCTGTGATAGAGACCGCACATTCTAAACAGCCAAACGCATTTACTGACCGTACTTTACAGGAAAAGTTTGCTAACCCCTTGTTTGAAGGTAAGGAACCGGAGACCCAGAGTTTGGAGAGTTTTTCAAGACCACAGAGGCAGGGTAAGGTTGGACGCAGGCGCCATGTTTGTTTTTACGGCTTCCTCATAGAGTCATGAGTTTGTCTCTAACATTTACCAAAAAGGTTAACAGTCATCATGTGGTGGCACATTCTCTATCACAAAAGAGCACAGATGGATAGATTGCTGGCTTTTAAGTGGGGGCTCTTTCCTCCCAAATGATATTTGGGGCTACACTTCACTCGCACTGTGCCCACCTGCATTGAGGATGGAACGACACTTTCTAAATCATTCAGCATCTGACCAATGGATGTGCAACAGCAGGCTGCTAGTGAATTTGAACAGAAGACCCAACTGAGAGCAAATACCTCTCAGTAGATGTTCAATGATAACAAAAAAGCAGATGATACCCTATCAACTCCTAGAAAAATATCATCAGAAGTTGCGAAATTTCTCTGACAGAAGAGTTAGGCTTTCTCCCCCCTTTCCCATGCAACCCACTCCCCTAATATATGCAAAAGTGAAGTCATCTAAATAGCTTGTTGCTTCGTTATCCAAAAGTCTTCCTTTGAGTTACATGCAGACTCCACTGTCTGGGATGCACAGCCCACCCACATTCAAGCTCAGTCCCATCTGCTTTATTTCCCAGTCTTGTCTACATGAGCACAAGGCTTAGAATTCTCATGCATTGTGCCATCACAGAGAATGGAGAGCAGGGGCCCCCTTGGAAGCCCCTTTCCCCCTTAGAAAGAGGTCTTGCAAATGGGCAGAGGACATGAACAGACATTTCTGCAAAGAAGACATCCAGATGGCCAACAGACACATGAAAAAGTGCTCAAAATCACTCGGCATCAGGGAAATACAAATCAAAACCACAATGAGATACCACCTCACACCAGTCAGAATGGGTAAAATTAACAAGTCAGGAAATGACAGACGCTGGCGAGGATACGGAGAAAGGGGAACCCTCCCACACTGTTGGTGGGAATGCAAGCTGGTGCAGCCACTCTGGAAAACAGTGTGGAGGTTCCTCAAAAAGTTGAAAATAGAGTTACCCTATGACCCATCAATCGCACTACTGGGTATTTACCCTAAAGATACAAACGTGGTGCTCCGAAGGGGCACGTGCACCCGAATGTTTATAGCAGCAATGTCCACAATAGCCAAACTATGGAAGGAACCTAGATGTCCATCAACAGATGAATGGATAAGGAAGATGTGGGATATATACACAATGGAATACTATGCAGCCATCAAAAGAAATGAAATCTTGCCATTTGCGACCACATGGATGGAACTAGAGGGTATTATGCTGAGTGAAATAAGTCAATCAGAGAAAGACAATTATCATATGATCTCCCTGATACGAGGAAGTTGAGAGACAACATGGGGGGTTTGGGGGGTAGGAGAAGAATAAATGAAACAAGATGGGATCGGGGCGGAGACAAACCATAAGAGACTCTTAATCTCACAAAACAAACAGAGGGTGGCTGGGGGGAGTGGGGAGGGAGAGGGTGGTTGGGTTATGGACATTGGGGAGGGTATGTGCTATGGTGAGTGCTGTGAAGTGTGTAAACCTGGTGACTCACAGACCTGTACCCCTGGGGCAAATATACATTATATGTTTATAAAAAAAAAATTATTTAAAAAAAAAAAAGGAAAGAGGTCTTGCTCTACTCCAGAAAAACATCTGTTTGTGCTCCTTCAAACCCACCGTGTTGGCTATCTCCCATTCTTTATACTCTGGGATGCCTCCCTTCTCACACATGGTATTTTTGAAGACTTCTTAAAATACCATCTTTCTTAGAAACCTTGTGCACCCTCTGGACTGTAAGGGGTTTGATTCCTCTTGAGAATAAAGTAGAACTTTGTGAAAATCTCTCTCAATCCATGTCTGACACTCTACTTCAATGAATAGTCATTGGCTCTCACCCATGAGGCCATCTTCAGGGTGAGAACTGTTTTATTCGCCTTCCTAAATCAACTTTACCTTACCTTGCTAGAATCGGTATTCAAAAAATTTTTGTAGCATTGGGCCATAAGACTTTAAGAAACTTAATAGATAGTGTTTGTTTGTGTTAGTCAGGGTTCTCCAGAGAAACTAACCTGATGGAAAACGTACAGGGTGGGGAGAGACGGAAGAAGGAAGGGGAGAGATTGATCAATGGATTATAAGGAATTGGCCGACACAATTACAGAGTCTGGGAGTCCTACAATCACATCTGCAAGCTGGAGGCCCAGCAGAGACAGTGGTGTAGTGAGTCCAGTCTGAATGTGAAGGCTTGAGGACCAGAGGAGCTGAGGCTACAATTATGAGTCCAAGGGCAGGACACCAATGCCCAGCTCAAACCATTATTCAGAGAGACAGAATTCAACTTTTCCTCCTCCTCTTTGATGAATCCCTCTTTTTTTTAAGATTTTATTTGAGAGGGAGTATGAGAGAGAGCACGAGCATAGGGGAGGGGGCAGAGGGAGAGAAGTAGGCTCCCTGCTCAGCAGGAGACACAGGGCTTGATCCCAGAACCCTGAGATCAAGACCTGAGCTGAAGGCAGACGCTTAACCAACTGAGCCACCCAGGTACCTATCTTTGAGTTAGGCTTGCCTTCAACTGATTGGATGAGGCCCACCCCCACTGAGGAGGGCTGTCTGCTTTACTCTGCTTTACTCTGTTTTTTAATTCAGTGCTAATTGCATGTCCTACAGCCAAATATCTGGATGCCCTAGCATATTCATCACAGGTAGACACAAATTATATACATATATACATATATGTATGCATATATGTATAGTCTTTAAATTCTCCCTATCATGAGGTGCATATGGAAATGAGCTGATGTACAGAAGTGTTCTTGGGGTAGAGGTTGGCAGACTTTTCTCGAAAAGGCGAGATAGTAGATGTTTTAGGCTTTGCTGGTCCCTCTTGCAACTACTGGACTGCTGTCTCATTGCAAAGTGAAAGCAGCCACAGATAATCTGAAAATAGAGGAGCATGGCTGTGATCCAAAAGCACGTTACAAAACCAGGTTACTGGGATGCACTTGGCCTCTAGGTTGTGGTTGCCAGGTCCCTGAGATGCTCACCAAAGCAACCCTGCACACTCCCTATAACAGAGAAAGAAATGCACATCGAGCTCAAGACACCTCGCCATTTGTTTCCTATCCAGGAAAGAAAGAAATAAGCAGATGCTAGTTTTCTTACAATAAGACATTAAAAAAAAAAAGATTTTGTTTATTTATCAGAGAGACAGAGAATGGACAGGGAGAAAAGCAGAGGGAGAAGCAGGCTCCCCACAGAGCACAGACCCTCACACAGGAGTAGATCCCAGGACCCTGAGATCATGACCTGAGCCAAAGGCAGACGCTTAACCTACTGAGCCAGCCAGATCGCCCATGGCATTTCTTAAAACACGTTCTTCTCAACGGCTTACAGGCCAACAGCACCGTCATTTCCCTTTTGCTGGCTTTTGCTTTCTCGTCCCTGTGTACAGTTGGTGAATCACTTGTGTTCTCTACCCCTTATGTCTATAGAAATCAGTTTAACTGAGCTCAGAAAATGTGTGGGCTTGGGTGGGAATTCTTCTTTTGACTCTATTAAGTGGTGAAAAAATCTGTCCTCATTTTTCTAAAAATGGTTATTTTAATGAATTCATGAATCTTGCAGAGACATGAAAGCAAACAGCACCTCTGGTTTAAAGGTTCCAGAGAGCCAGCATCGCATCTATGAACTCATATGAACAGACTGGAAACACAACAGCAAAAGCCATTTTTCATCTGTTCAATATCGGGACCGATTTCGTGTTTGACCTCGGAAGCACGCACGCATCCTACTTCTTGATTCTTTCACGCCGGGTTAAAAATTACGTTGATATTTCCAGCCATTTCCAGAAGAACAAATTTGAGTGTGGCTTGTCAGACTTTCAGTGAAATACAGAGGGACAAACAAAAAAAAAAAAAAAAAAGAAGAAGAAAGAAAGAAAGAAAAGAAAAGTTCATTGATGGGACAAAGAGGGCTGTTGACTTTCTCTACACAAGTTCATGAACTTTCTTTCCTGTTTGGATAGTTTTATTATTTATAGAAATTGAGTCATCTCAAGATGGATTTCAAAAACACATATTAAACTTTTTCCTTGGGCGTTAGTTGGGCGCATTGTCGCCTGGAAAGATTTGGTAGAAAAGCCCGCAGTGCTCGGAGGTAAGTGGAAAGTTGAGAATTCCTCAGGAACATGGACGGTATCTTATCTTCCTAGCTCATCTTCCCAGCTTACCTTCATGGTAGGGCTGAAACCTCTGGGTCTTTCAAGGGTCTTCCAAAGCCGTGTGATGAAGAGATCCTGCCCCGTTGCCCACACTTTCCCTTAAGACTCATGCTTTAGTGCAGTCTGTGGTTCCTGTCTGTGTTCTGTGTATGGCTTCTCACTCGGTGTCTCTGGGTATGGACACTGAGGGTCTCACTTGACATTTTTACCACATTTGAGGTGGTTTCTGAAGCTTTACTTGGCAGGGAGCAAGTGCAGAAGATTTCAAAAACTGTCCTGGAGCATCGTTATCCTCGTAGAAGACAAGCGCCCCTCGGAACGGTCAAGGGTTCCTTTAAAAGGCTGTCACATCCGGGAGCTCCTCAAAGGCTCAGAGATGGAGAAGCCTGTGAATGAGGGTCACATCCTTCCAACCAGCCTTTCCCCGAATGCACTGGGCAGTAGAAACCCTCCGTCTAGGGAAAAGTAATACTGACCCCACACACACCACATTGCATGAACTCTGATGTTAGAAGCCCTGCATGATTTTATGAAAAGGCACATTACATTCTGGAAGCCTAGGGATGGGGCTGGAGAGTCCCCCTTTCTGACAAGCTCCCGGGGGGGGGGGGGGCTGATGCTGCTTATCTGTGGACACTGAGAAGCACAGGGATGGGGACCTCCCAGGAAAGTTGCAGCTCTGTCTTCCCATGCTTCATTCCTCATTCATTTGCACCAAATGGTATTGTCCGTCCTTAATTCCATTGTTTGAATCCCCACCAAGTCAAGGCCAGCTGCAAATTAGAATCACCGGAAAAGCCTTTAAACTAGCCTAGGAGTGTCTGGGTGGCTCGGTGAGTTCAGCGACCGACTCTTGGTTTCAGCGTGGGTCCCGATCTCAGGGTCGTGGGATCGAGTCCCTCATCGGGAGTCTGCTTGGGATGCTCCTTCTGCCGCCCAAGCCCGCTGGTTTTCTCTCCGTCTCATTCTCTAACATAAATAAATAAATCTTTTAAAAGTAGATAAAAGATAACAGCTAGGCCCCAGAACGATGAAATCAGAATCTCTAGGGCAGTGTCTGGACATTTCTTTTTTTTTTTTTTTTTGAAATCAGGAGTAACACTCATAGACCATAAAATTATTAACCATTTAAAAATGCAGAACCTAGTAGCTTCTAGCACATTCCCAAGCATGAGCTTGACGGCATTTCTGCACATTTCATGTCTCCCAAAGAAACTCTGTACCCATGCGGCGGTCACTGCCCCATGGCCCCCTGACCTCACCACCCTCCTGGCAACCAATTAAACCGCTTTCTGTCTCTAGGCATCTTCCTATTCTGGACATTGGATATGCACAGAGTCATGCAACGTGTGGTCTTTTGTGTCTGGCTCTGTTCACTCAGCCTGACGCTCTCGAGGGTCAGCCACACTGTAGCAGGTGTCCCAAGGTCACTGTTGTTTAGGGCCCAGGATGACTCCACCATACAGCTGGACCACGTCTTCCGGATCTGTGAATCTGTGGATGGACGTACAGGCTGTCTTTGCCTTTTGTCGACCGTGACTAGCGTGTCTATGAACACTGGCTGGCATACCTCTGTCTGGACACCTGTTTACATTCTTTTTAGATGTATACTGAGGTGTGGACCTAGGGGACCATAAGCTAAGTGCATTTTTTAATTTATTGAAGAAATGGCCAGCTGTTTTTGATACTGCCTATACCACCTCCTGTTGTCCCTGGACACTATTTTTTTTTCAAAGTTCCCCACTGAGTTCTGTCCCCACCCAGTGTGGACAAAGACAGTCCTACAAGGAAGGGTGCCTCTGTGAACAGTCCTGATACATATTTCTTTAATTTAGCGGGGTCCCTGGGCCCGTCGCATCAGCATTAGCTGGGAACTTGTTAGAAGTGTCACATCTTGCCCCCATCGGAGACCTACTTAAGGAGGCGAGGGGCTGTGCCCATCTTAAGCAAGTGCTCTGGAGAACATTACAGCCTGAGAAGCGATGCCGTCCACATCATAATTTCACCACTTGCGATGGGTTCACTTACTTCTACATCATGTCCATGTTTCCACATCACGAATCGTTCTTTGAAAGTATAAGAAAATGCCTGTGCGTATGGTACGAACACAAAACAAGCCCGTGTTGCATCTAACCGTTCCTTCCGGCTGAGGCGACATTTGGCTCTCCTCCCCACCTTTTTTTTTTTTTTCCCTAATATAAATAGTACTCAGTGAATATTCTTGACAATAAATATTTCCCAACATGTCTGAATATTTCCATTGGTTCTGTTTTGAATTATAATTAGCAGACGACAGACCGGACCCTTTCATCCTTTACAGGGGTTGGTTAATTCACTGGGTGCAGGTTCTCTCTGTGCATGGAAAACAGATACTTTCATACGTCCCGAATGAGGAAGATGATACGGAATATTGGTGATGTCTACGGCATCGTTGCTGGGTCGCCAATGACGTCGTTGATTCACTTCCCAAATCAGGGGGAAATAAATATGCAGCTGTATTTATGCTCTAGATTTCCAGTTTCCCTCTGGTTTTGTTTTTTTTTTTTTCCCCCAATATTTAGGATGTTCTGGTCAGCTGTTAAATTTCTCAGTCCCCGCGGTTTCTCTGTCTACAGCTAAGAGAGCTCGCGGAGTTGTTCAGAACCATCACATATTTTCCCAACGCTGTCCACTGCTTGGAGTTCACTCCCAGAGGTTGCCCCGCCCAGGAAATATCCTCATTCGATTTGAGCTGAGGCTTTCCTAAGCCTGCCCGAAGGGGGTTGTTTGGCTCTCAATTCTTAAAGGGCCAAAAAATCCTTATTGTTTGCATGTGCACAGCTCTGTGCCTGTTTGAACCCACAACTCAAATTTCTGGGTGTCCGTTCCCCTCATGCAGGATTTGTAAACTATTACTAAATTATTTTTATTTGATTTGATTATTATTTATTTATTATTACTGTGCTTATTATTATATTATTACTATTACTAAATTATTAGTATTATTAAATTATTCCTAGATTATATTCCACTTCCTAAAAATAAAAGGCAGGGATGAGGGAAATGTAGGACTGTTGTATGACCAGGTTTGGGTTTGAGTAAATATCCCAAAAGAATATTTATCATTGCTTGCATGCTTGTTTGTTTTGTTTTGTTTTGTTTTAATTTATTTATTTGAGAGAGAGAGAGAGTGTGGGCATGATGGAGGGGAGAGGCATAGACTCTGTGCGGAGCGTGGCGTCCAACACGGGGCTCAATCCCACATCCCTGAGATCATGACCTGAGCCAAAATCAAGAGTTGGAGGCTTCACCGACTGAGCCCCCAAGTGCCCGTTGTGTGCTGGTTGCTATACATGGCCATGTTGGTCTGTCATTGGTTTGAACAGTCAGAAAGCCCAAAGAAAAATGTGGGAAAAAGAAGCCCCACAAACACGGAGATTTTAAGAACAGAACAGTTGAACCTGATAAAGTCTAGTAGACGTGGAAAGCCCTCCTTGTCTCGACGGTGGTGTGACCTCAAGTACACAGATGTCATAAAACACAACAACCTGCCTCGTTGGAGATGATAAGAAGCAAGAATCCAAATGAAGTTCCCGGTGTGCTTAGCATAAGACGTAGGGTTGGAGGACATCCCCAGAATGAGGAGGAACACAGCCCCACCCCATCTTCCCTGAGAACAAAAAATATGAATGATTTCTCCTTCCCTCTCCCCTTTTTTTTGGGTGGGGGGTCCCTGATGCAGCATTAAGGGGAAATTTTGATATTTTTGGTCAGCAAATTTGCTTCCAAGACCTTTTGGTGTCTATGCTGTGCTTTTTCTCTAATATTCGTCTTTATGGAGGTCACCTAAAATCCTTTTTACAGAAGAGGCAACAGAGAGACAAAATAGCAGAAAGGAGCAAGCCAGCAGATACAGTCTGCTTTGTCTCTTCCAAACCTCCCTAGCATGGTTCCTGTTTCACTGGAAACTATGACACCGATGCCAAAATAAGTAACACTGTCCATTTCCACACACTGTCCTGTAACCAGCCTCGGCTGTGTCTCCAAATTAGGACATTCCTAGACCTGGAGAGGTAGGACCAGCACAAGCAGCCTCTAGGGAAGTTTTAATAGCTTTAAAGGCACCTGGTCCACCCAGCCCCTGTACCATTAATGCCACTTCTTGCAAAAAAAAGATGCATTTTGAAAAGACGGATTCTGGAGCAGATCAGAGCAGCTCTTGGCATGCTTTCATGAGCCCAGACCAGAAGGCCTGGGATCTGTGAAAAACAGAGCGCTTTGGACCACTTGTGGAAGCAGACCGGGGCTTCTGTCTGCTTGTTTCCTTTTTGTGCTTCTCGGTGAAATGGGTGCTGTCCCCAAAGTTCCCAAGGGAGGACTTGCTAAGGGGGCAGTGCAAAACCTGAAGACAGCTTGAACCTGCACCAGGACCCAGGCTCCCGGGGCAAACACCACCATCTCTGTGTTTCTTGGTGGCGTGGCTGAGCACAAGGGGAGGCACCCGGAGCTTTGAGTTCAGGCAGGTCTCCGGACAACCCTCCTTCCCTCAGCCTGTCACTGCAAAGAGGCTTGCTTTCCAGAGTTGGAAAGCTCTCCCCATCCACCTGAGCATGTCCCTCCTCCTGGAAGGAACATGGAGACTCCGGGCTTGCTACAAGGGACAGGAGGTGTGATTCATTCCCCCCCTTGGGACGCGTTTGCTTCCGTAAATGTCAGAAGCCGGGAGCAGAGTATCATTTGCAGGTGGAGAGCTGTGATGGTAAACAGCCCAGCCCAGCAGCCGGAGGGCTTTCCGAGGTGGCAGGGGACACCCCCCCGCCCCCACCCCACGCCGCCCCTCCTGGGTTTTAGACTTGGAGTGAGGGAGAAGGAAAAAAAAATCAAGGGGCTTTCCGGCAGAGCTGACCAATGCAGGGTTAAATAGGAACCGAGGTGTTGGTTGGAAAGCCGCAGCCTTTCTTTCCCATTCCCCCACTTTGTGTTTGCTGCAGCCTGAGAAAGACGCATTTGTAATGCAGACAGTGTTCATGGTGAGGGGCGGGTCAGGAATGCGGGGGTGCCTGCCACGGAATGAATTAGCTCTCTCAGTACCACGCTGGAAAACCAATTTGAGCCAGAGCGTGGCACACTGACTCCACCGGGGTTCAGGTCTCCCAAGCACCCATGAGACCGGGCTTTGTGGCCGCCGCTCATTATAGGCTAATTTTAGGACCGGCGCTGAGAAAGGAAAGATCAGGAAGAGGGGATGGGGGTGTGCCCAACAAAGGGGCTCATTTAGGACGCCGGGCTCTCTCCAATCCCGTTTCCCAGGCTCTAGAATGGCCCTTCTGAGTGACTCAATAATTTAGTATTTACCATCCTTATGAATGTTGGGCATCTCAGCTATGCTGAGCATGTGCTCGGCGGAGGGAATGGAAGCAAAGCTTCAGCGCGGCCAGAGAGAAAGGCAAAGAGCTCAGGGACATTCCCTCCCTGCCCTTGGTGTCAGCCTCGAAGACTCAGGTGAGGACGCCGCCGGCAAGGAGCCCACGGCTGAGAACCTGGTGTGCGAAGCAGTCAGCTCTCCAAAGGGCTATTTAGGGCACAAGGAGGGGCGTCGGGGGGCACACCTCCAGTTCTATTCTGGTGGGCACCCACGGAGTCTGTCAGCCAGGGGGCTTTCATCATGGTCCATTGTTCCTTTCGCTCACTTCCACGTTCTTGCTCAAAGCTCAGATCGCCAGCCTTTGAGCTGCCCTTGGACCAGACCTAGTGCCCGCGGCTGACCTGCAGCCTCCCCCACTCAACTTCAAGGCTTTGTAGCTTCTGACTCTTGCCATGGCGGTGCTGTGAGATCAGGGGAAAGAAAAGTCCCCGTCTTCGTGCTCTGTAGCGTGTTCTTGTATTGGGGCGGCTCTTTGATGGATGAACAAATGCAACCCCCCCCTTCCCAAGTGTCTCGTATCAGGAGGTTGTGCCTACCCGCCAAAGGTGTGCAGAACCAAGACAACGGCAACAGCGAAAATCCAAGTAGGAGGGAGGGAAACCTTATCACATCCCCTGTGGGAGGAAATAGCCATCGGTCAGCCTCGCGGTGCACGCACACACACACACACCATATTCCACTAGGAGGGAAGGAAGCACATGGGCATGACCCCCTGGAGAAGGTATCCTTCATGCATCCAACTTTTATGGGCCAGCCATTGCATGATGTCTGGGGAATACGGGGTTTGTCATTTTCTCAAGAGATGCTGCAAGAGACAGGATGCTGTGGGTCCAAGAGGCTGCGGGTCACCGATTTTGTGATGATTGAGACACGAGGACCTGGTGTCATGTGTTGCTTTCCTTGGGATTCCCCTGCCTGGAGCATTTAAAAAAATTTTTTTTTAATTTATTTATTTGTTAGAGAGAGAGAGCGAGCGAGCACAGGCAGACAGAGTGGTAGGCAGAGGCAGAGGGAGAAGCAGGCCCCCCGCGGAGCAAGGAGCCCGATGCGGGACTCGATCCCAGGACGCCGGGATCATGACCTGAGCCGAAGGCAGCCGCCTAACCAACTGAGCCACCCAGGCGTCCCCTGCCTGGAGCATTTAAACCAAATGCTATTGTTCCGCACGTTCGAAAGAGGAAGGTATTGATACGCAACCAGAGAGGAAAAAGTTCCTGCCTCTCTGGATCCTCTTCAAGGCTAAAGGGTTGGTCTCTGTGCCGCCTTCGTTCTGTGGTAGGAACAGACGCTATATGTCACAGATGGCCCTTGAGTCTCTCTCTGGAACCTGAGAGACATTAATTCTCATCTCAATATGTCTTTGCCTCCTTCAAAAAGTTCCAGGGGAAATTATTCTAGGGAAGGGACTCTCAAGCAAGGGATATTTGGTCATGACGGGGAATATCTCTGTTTTCCAAAGGGCTGGAGGTCAGAGCTGCTATCTTGGGGGTAGAGGCCAGGAATGCCTCCAAACATATTGCAATACACAGACAATCCTCCCAGTCAAAGACTCACTTGACCCAAAATGTTGGTCGTTTTGCAAGGGGCTTGTTTCTTCTGAATGTGCCACACAGGCTCTTGGATCCCATAAAACCCCAGCTCGTTGGAACCACCTAAGATGTAACGCAGGCTCTACTGGGTGTCAGTCATGTGCGGGTCATTCCTGGATGGATGTGGCTGGGTCCCCGCCCAGCAGGGAAATCCAGGACCCTGGGGCTCCTTCTCCATTTTCCTGTCTGAGGGCAAACCCCACCTGAGACAGTAGGACAGTGTGTCTGAGCCCTGGGTCATTTTAAAACCTGTCTGACATTCCCAAGAATACCATGAGAAACCATGGTAATGGCGTCCACCCTGGGCCTAGCCTTTTCTAGGTATATCAGAGCCTAAAGTCCACAGCCTGGTCATCGATAAGAGTGTAGTTGGAAAGAAAAAGCAGAAATGTCCTCCATGTTCTGCGTGTGAGGAGACCAGGCAGCATTTTGAAAATACGAGGTCTGGTAGGTTCACCGGGAAATCTGAGTTTACATTATCAGATCAGGTAATTTGTCGATGATGCTCCTGCACATATAATGGGCCCCACGCCATCCCTCGGAAAATCGGGAGAAGAGGGAATTTGTGAGCGGGACCTTGTGTGAGCTCCGGGAATTGGTGCGAGCTTCATACTCAGCAGGCGATCGTCGGCGGTGACCAAGGAAGCAATGAATGGGTTTCCGATATACGGAGCATTGGAGATGGCTGGACTTTTCTGTTTAGGAGTCGGGAATAGCGGGTCTGGGTTTTCACATAGTGTAGGTGCCTCGAGGGTCAGGGTTCACAAAGGCATCCCCGTAATCATCGTCGAGCAAGTGGATGGTGTAGACTCTGTTCCACTCTGCCCATGGCGTGTCATGCCCCGGCTGTCGTGGGAAGAGGGGTGTTTATGTCATTTGGGTTTGATGCTGCGTATGAGCAAGGTGGTCAGTACTGGACAGTCCAGAGGACAAGGCTGGCCTCCTCCTCCTCCTGGAATCAGACTGCATTCCTAGGATGCTGCAGGGAACGGACTGATTCAGTCTGAGAGGACCCAGATACTAAGAAGAGGGGTGCACAGGTTGGCTTCTGCATTTCCTCCACATGCACCGCCCTCATTACCCCGACGTCTCAGAACCTTGATTTTGTCCGGTCAGCGCCTAATCTCTGCACACATGAACATGAACATGCCATCTGTGTCGGCGTGCCCGTCATTTCCGACCACGTCAGAGAACGTGTCCATGAGACACCTGCTGGGAGACTCATGCCAGGGCGGGCAGGAGACATGGAGACTGATGCCCACCAAGAATCAGACGCAGCACTGAACGCAGGGCTCAAAATCTGGGTGCTGGCTCCAGTGTCTCCCATGACCATTGGCCACAACTCCGGGGTCTCCCCGCCACCCTGGACTTCCCATGCCTGCCATGAAAAACTCAACTGAGGGGCACCTGGGTGGCTCAGTGGGTTAAAGCCTCTGCCTTCGGCTCAGGTCATGATCCCAGGGTCCTGGGATCGAGCCCCACATCGGGCTCTCTGCTCAGCAGGGAGCCTGCTTCCTCCTCTCTCTCTGCCTGCCCTTCTGCCTGCTTGTGATCTCTGTCTGTCAAATAAATAAATAAAATCTTTAAAAAAAAAAAGAAAAACTCAATTGAACCCCCTTCTCAGAGATGCCTGCCATCCCACTGGCTGCCATCCTCTCCTCTCCTACACCAACCTGAACGTTTTACCAAAGACTCTTTGTTATTCTGAAATGACGGGATGGACTGGAAATGTTACTTGTCTGATTTGATTTCATCAGTGACGACTCAAAACAGGTTTTCTCCTTAGACTCCGTCTTGGCTAATTTTAGACACGGTCCTTTCTCTACAGGCACCTGTAGAGAAATTAAGTTACTAAAGGTAAGTTACTAAATCATTTGGTTGTATTCCCTGTGGTTTCATTTTGCTTTTCTTTTAAAATTCCTCTACCCAGCAGATAGCTTTACCTATGGGTGAGAAAATCCATTAGCAGATTTCCTATAACCCAGAGATGCGTTTGTGAGAAATTTGCCATTGCAATATTTGAGCATTCCTCTATAAATTATATTTCTCTTGTCGATGTTCTCCATTTTCATAGAAACTGATACTTCCTCAACCTTCACTGCATTATCTCCCAGGAGGGCGTCCTGACCTCACATGGATCTGGTAGGTTTGAGACTCCTTTCTGTGTAACCAGTAACCCCTGGGTAACTTTTCTGTCCAGAACATTTCCCTTTCATTCCTTAATGTTATAAACTTGTGGTTTATCTTTGTCTTAGCTTGACATAAGAAATGAGCAACATGCCAAACACTTGAACTATAATATGCTTTCATCACAGCTCCCCCCCCCACACACACCAAATAAAAAACCCTAATAACTTCATAAGGACGATATGTAGTACGGAAGGACAAACTGGGCAGCATCTCTGATAAACGGACGTGAGTTTGATGGCGAAGCACTTGTAGATTTGCAAGGCTCCCTGCCCACCATATGTGTCTCTCTTTCAAGGGAGTGAGACTCTCTTCTCCGTCCATGCACATTCTGTACTTGCTCATGTCCTTTGGGTGATGTTCAGGGTCCTTCCCCCTAAATCTCATCCTCTATTTAATGTCTGAACCACGACGGAACCATATCCACAAATACTCAGTCCACTGCTCTCCCCCTTTCTAAGACCCCATACCACTTATGGTATTGTTCCTTGTTGGCTCATGCCAGTGTCAACTCAACGCCACTTCACGTTCCACTCACTTACTCAATACCTGCATATTGTGTGCCCAATTGAAGGCTCGATCCAGCACATAGCAACGGGGACAGAGACATAGTAGCTGCCTGGCTCTTAGAGTGCAAAATCTTAACGCAGAAACGGACCTCAAGCAGAGACACACACAAGGTGTCCATTTGTCAAGATCATGAGTTCCACTTCAAGAAGAGGAATATCTATATAAGATAGGGTAATGGTCTTCTAGAGATCTCAACTTCTCTCTGAAATTCCAAGCAGTGTCTCAAAAGAAAGAAGACAACAAAACAGAGAGATAGAGGAAAAACTAAAGAGAAAAGACTAGACCAAAACATCCTTTGGATGAATCATTTCTATTACCGTGTATAGATTCTTTGCAACAGCATCTCCCCTTCTGTTCGCAAAAGTCATAGTGCAGATCTGAGGTCCTCCAAACATTCCTGATGCTTTGACTCTCTCTACATACAGAGCTCCGAGTGGACAGGAGACTACATTGAACTTTTCTGCATGCCAGAGTAAAGCATCTAACACATTCTCAAAATTAGGCGTTCCTCCCTGGCCCATCTGGGCATCCTTGGCGTTCCCTTATCCGCAGCACACACTCAATCCATCCATCTAATTCCTGGGTCTTGTTCCTCAGGAACTCATAAAATATCCTCACCACCTCCTCGATCTTATTAGGTAGAAAGATACTCATTATATTCCTTTCAAAACACATGTCTTTTTTTCTCAGTGTTCTCCTCTGGACCATGATGGAAAACATCACCAGCAGATTCCCCACTTCTGTATTGAGCATCCTCTCTGCACGCGACCCACCCCCCAGAAGGTTGATTTACTCCAGAAGATGATAAGAGCAGCCGGTCGGCATGGCTCCGGCCAAATATCATGGGGCTTACCTGATTTATGTGACTTTGCCTCGGTGGACAGACCTCAGACATGATTTGATGGCTGCTCAAACATCCATTTGAGAATCAAGCAACATGGAGTCAGAATCAGGAATACCTAAAATAAAACAGAATGTAAATCATGACGAGAGAATAGAAAACTGCTGGCTCTGGCCTCCAACCTCGGACTGGTTGTTGAATATTAGGTGAGAGGCCACGTGTCTGCTTTTTGTAGCTGTGAGCCCTGGTACAGATCATGGCGTTTTGACCTCTTTATTGAGATAGACACCTGGGGAAGAAAGAGAAAGTCTGTGTCACTGTTAGAGAGAATTTCCCTGTTGCTTGGTCTCTTATTATCCTATTGTGCTTTGCCTTTTGTGCTGCAGAATACTGTTATTTTTTTTAATCCTGTAGCATTACTGCTGAAACCAGTCCAATGGATGTAACTGGATAGTAGCAGAACACGCCACCCGAAAATATGGCACTTGAGTATATTGACGATGGTGAGCTCTGGACAGTTGAAAATCAGCAGATGGAGGGATGGGCTTTCCTTGAACCTCCTTCACCTGCCTAAACACACATCCTCCAGAAGGCACTCAACATTCATCAGCACCCTCCCCAGAAGCATCATCAACCACAAAGATGGTCTCCTGTCACAGGAGACATGAGACATCTCTTTCCTCAAATCATTCATTCTCTCTGCCTACATCCCCCTTCCCTTCTCCAGATTCTAAATTCTAAAGCCAGGTCTTTGAGTTCTCCATTTTTCCTGGGTATCCCCCATGCATACAGGAGGTAGACGTGTTCACAAACATTTCTGTTTTTCTCTTGTTAACCTGTCTTTTATGACTGGGTTTTCAGAAGAGAAGGGTAGAAAGAAAATTATTTTTCTTCCACTACACAATCCTTTATGTAACTGTAGGCAATTATTTTTCCATGAAACTCTTTTACACAGTTTCCTAGTGTTTGTAGCATAACAACCTCACTCCAAAAATGAAAACATAATTTCTTACTTGCTGAAGATGGAACAGTATGGCCATTAATGACTTTCTTTTAAGTTGTCTTTGATACTTGATATCAATGATCTTTATTTTTTTTTTAAGATTTTATTCGACAGACAGAGAGATCACAGGTAGGCAGAGCCGCAGGCAGAGAGAGTGAAGGAGAAGCTGGCTCCCTGCTGAGCAGAGAGCCCGATGCGGGGCTTGATCCCAGGACCCTGAGATCATAACCTGTGCCAAAGGCAGAGGCTTAACCCACTGAGCCACCCAGGTGCCCCACGAATGGCCTTTGATACTTGAATTTAATATTCACTTATGGCTAAATTGTCTGCACTTATTTTAATCATTAGACTTAAGGATTATCTTTATAGTTACCACCAAAAGCTTGAGAAAAGTTATATTTGTGAATCTTGAAGCAGATCAATGTTTTCTTAAGTTTCGCTACTACGCTTTTGATCCTAAAGCCTGTGCTTATACAGAAAATAAGACGTAGTTTGTATATAACCTCAGGGTTTTTAAAAAAAATATTCTCATTCTTCTAATTTTTTGTTCTAAATGAAAGAATTAAAGCTACATGCAATAACTATTTGGTGGGTGAACACCAACTATTATCCTATTGTATTGATAAATGTTCTTAGGGCAGGCACAGGGGCAGTGACAAGGACTGGGAATGTCACTCTCATGAAGCCTGGTCATACAATAAAGATATGTGAGCAAAATAATTTATGCCACCATGCTTCTCCACGTGTTGGAGAATTTGAAACAATGAGATGTGATCATCACAATGTCCTAGGAGATTAAGAGTGATTCTAAGTTGGCTGGTAGAGGTGATATTCTTGACAAGTTGTTGGGGAAGTTTCCCCAGCAGAGATGACACTCAGACTCTCCTTGTGATGACTGGGGCAGGAAGATGTAGACCCTGGGGAAGTGGGCTGGTCACTTAATAGGACAGAAGAAAGGAGGGTCAGTCAGAGGCTAGTGAGCAAAGAGGGGAGTAGGAAGAGAAGAGGCTCAAGGGCTAAGTAGGAAGCAGGGACACTTGGAACCCTGGGGTCTTGAGAACAAGTTTGTGTGTTTTCCTGGGCTTAATGGGAAGGCTTTGGAGGGTGTTCAGCTGAGATGTGTTTTTGCAGTGTGAACATACAGTGGTGAGGGAAGCACGAGGGGAAGCAGCAAGAGACAGACTAGCGCAGTGGGGTAGAAAGGAGAGCTCAAGGTCATGTGGGCTACCATGGCAATGATCACCAGACAGAACACAGATAGGGCCAGTGTGACCTCATAATAGATTGCATATGGGATGTAAGGGGAGGTCTGGTAGGCTTTTTGTGTTTTAATGTAGATGAATAGATAGATAGAGAGATGATACACAGATAAGTGTATGATGAGTAGAGAGATGATAAATAAGTAATTATTTGGTAGGTAGGTAGATGATAGATAGGTAATAAATATTTGATGCATAGATTAATGATGGATGGATAGATGCATAGATATCTATCTGTCTATAGATAGAAGGATGGGTGGATGGATGGATAGATAGATGACAGATGGATAGAGAGATGGTAGATAGATAAATAGATACAATGGATGGGTGGATGGATGGATGGATAATAGACAGATAGATAGATAAGGCTTTCAGTACGCAATTAATTTTTTTCTTTCTGGTATGTGAATGAAAATTTCAATGGTTCACGCCATTTACCGAAAAAGTGACTGGTGATCATTCTTGGTTTTAGTCATTTTTTACTTGGTCCAGATGAAGCTAGGTTCAACTAAGTAGCAAACTACCCCCCTGAGAACCTCTATGGTTGCTCAAAGAAAGAAATAAAAAGAAAAACTCGGTTCAATTGAGAGCTCACTCCAATGGGATCCCCCTATCCACCGCCAAAAGGCAAAGTGCCAGCTAATGGCTGAATGTGTGCAACTGGACTGAAACTTAACGCCTTAGAAAAGGAGATCACCCTAGAGAAGACTTTCAGTCACACTGACCCACCATGTAGAAAAGAGACGTGTCCCAACATTCTACTGAATGAAGGATAGCTCCCTTCCTTCCTTCCGTTTCCCTCCTTCCTCTCCCTTCTTCCCTTCCCTTCTGTCCTTCCTCCCTCCCTCCCCTCTTCCCTCCCTCCCTGCTCTTTCTCCTTCTCCTTCTTTCTTGCTTTCTTTTTTAACTATAAATATCTTCTAATTCCTCCAGTACCCAATTTTAGATTTTCACGAGTTGGCTGTGAGACACTATGCTCCTTGCACTATTTGACAGAGTGTGGCATCTGGGGTTGGGTTCTGCAGGAAGCCAACTAAGAGGGTAATTAACAAGCACGAGGTTTATCAGGATCAACACCTGTGGAAAGGCAGGGACACGAGCAGGACTGCGGACAGAGAGAAGTTAAAAGCAGGGAATATAGGTTGCTTCTAGATGCTGTAAGGCAAGGACACAGGTGGTTCCTTCACGCCTCCAGAAAAAAATGCAGCCTTGCCGACACTGTGCAGGAGACACCTGGATCAGAATTCTGAGCTCTGGGACAGAAAGGTATGAAATTGATGTCATTTAACCACTAAGAGTGTGGTTTGGGAAAGCAGCGATAGGAAGTTAATACATCTAGTAAAATGTTAATTTTAGTGAATGGTAATTAGTTAATGGTAGAATCTGTGTGGCAGGGACATAGCTGTTCCAGCGAAAATTCCTTCAAGTTTTTTGTATGTGGGGGATATTTTTGTTGGGTAAAAAACAAATTATTAAAAATAATAATAAGAGGGTGGGTCACCATAGCACTGTTTGGATTCCCTTCTGTGGGAAGAGAAGTACCTGGCTTCTGAATCAAAGAGCGGACTGTGGACATTGCAGAGGGGTCAGACAAGGTGGGAGGGATGGGCTGCAAGGAGCCTACCTGGACTTTCTCTGAAACATGTGTTTAAAAGAAAGTCTCGACTCACCCAGTTTTGCATACCCCACTCAGAAATACGAAACCTGAAAGTGAATCGGCATCTCCCTCCAGAGTAAGGATAATTTATTCCTGAGAAAGTTGCTCATTTATTCCCGAGTAGGTGGAGTTAGCCATCCACAGGAGGCTTACAAGATGGTAACTCTCAAACAGCCAATCCTGTTCGAGAGGATCTCTGGTGAATCCCATGTCCTCTATCTCAGCTGTATCTCTAGAACTGGCTGTAGACTCATGAAGGGAGGGTTCTTCTGGCCTGTCCCTTCGTTTCTTTGATGCATAGATTGATGATGGATGGATGGATGGATGGATAGATAGATAGATAGATATATGATGGATGGATGGATGGATGGATGGACAGATAGATAGATATATGATGGATGGATGGATGAATGGATGAGTGGGTGGATGGATGGATAGATGGGTGGATGGATGGATGGCTAGACAGACAGATACATAGACCAATAGATATGATGGATGGATGTGTGGGTGGAAGGATGGATGGATGAATGGACGGATGGATGGATGGATAGACAGAGAAGAGTTGCAGCTCCATTATCCAAGCCATCTGAGAACCATAATGCCATCTCTGGGAATCAGAGAGCCCCACTGGCTGTCAGGAGGACCACATCCATATATCTAGAGACATGTATCTTCTTTAACTTGTTCATTAATGAACCCCTCTCATGTTCTAGACACTCTACTTGGTTTGTATTATTTAGTTACTGCTGTGTGACAAATCATCCCCTAACGTAGCAACCCAAACATCACACATTGGTTATCTCACAGCTTCTGTGGGTCGAATCCCCAGGTGTGGCTTGTCTGGGTTCCTCCTGCTCAAGGTACCTGATGGGCTTGCAGACCATCTGTTGGTCAGGGCTGCCATTCCGTCTGTGGCTCACTCATGTGGTTGTGGGTAAGCCTTGGTCTCTTGTTTCCTGGGCCTCTCTCTCTCCATAGGGTTTCCTCACAACATGGCGGCTGGTGTCCCCCCACCAGGGCATGTGCAAGCATAGTAGATAGTGTTGTAGGAGAGGATCCTGCACTTAGGGAACCCGACCTGAATACTAATAATGGGTGGTCTGTCTGTCTGATCTTTCCTCTCATGGAAGACATTGTCTTTATTAATAAAACCATGGTAAGTAAGCAAACTGGCTACTTGCTTGAGAAGAGGACATTATCTCTGTCTTCCAAGTCTGTTAGCAACACAAACATCCTTGAAAGATAGTCCAGAAGGAAACCTGTCAGGACCTCTAATTCCAATACATGCAGAAATGCAAAAGAGCCTCAAGAATTCTTCCCCACATCTTTTTAACATGATCTCTTGAATAAATAAAAATTATTGAGAGATATAATAGAGCCTTATAAAGTGTCAAAAACTGAGACAAAACGACTCTCACTCCCTGGAGGGAAAATGGGGTGAGAAACTCCCAAATGGTAAGTCTCCTTCCTGGAAATTAGACCTTTGCTATTCTCATCGTCCTGTTCCATGGCTGCCTTCAGACTTTCTAGTGCAATCCTAAAAGAAAAATTGATCTTCAGACAACTCCGGAGCTTTCTACTGTGAGTCATCTTGACCACGTAGATTGTGAAGTTAATTGCTACCATAACCTCCCTGAAAAGAAGTGAAGTACATCATTAGCAATCCCAAACCAAGGTCATATTCATTGCAAGAGTGCCAGCCTCCTGAACCATACGGAGGCCCTGAATGAAAGACCATTATTCCATCAAATGTGACATGTTTTATACCATTAGAGATGCCCGAGGGGTAGAAATTGAAAATAGTTTTGATTTAATTAAGTTCAGAGTGTGTGTGTGTGTGTGTGTGTGTGTATGTACACACGTGTGTTTATGCAAATGTTTATCAGCAAGTCCCTTTATTATGACTGATATTTTGGACTTATATTATTACTTAAGGACAAATTGTGGATCAGGAAAAATAAAGAAAAGGAAAGATTAAAGGTTTCCTCTCCAAAATGGTAAAATATCTTACTCTGCCTTTAATTTTTCTATTCAGGTGGTTTCCATAAATTATCTCAACATCCTTCCTTAAGGTCACAGGATCGAGTAAAGAATTCAGTGTAGGGGCTCCTGGGTGGCTCAGTGGGTTAAAGCGTCTGCCTTCAGCTCAGGTCATGATCCCAGGGTTCTGGGATCGAGTCCCCCATCAGGCTCTCTGCTCAGTGGGAGGTCTGCTTCTCCTTCTCCTTCTACCCCTCCCTGCTGTTTGGGCTTGCACATACTCTCTCTCTGACAAATCATTTTAAAAAAAGAATTCACTGTATGACAAGTCATATTTTATCATTATGTCTGTGTGAATCCCTGGAGTATTGAACTGTCTGTGGATTATAGACTCCGACGTGTGTGTTTGTCATCTAAAACAGAGTAAGACAGAGAGATGGAGAGATGAGGGATGTGGGAAGAGAAAGAGAGAGGGGAAGACAGACTCTGAGGAAGGACAGGAAGCCACAGGACTCCGTCCCTTCTTAACATGGACTTCATCTGCATTTTCTCTCTGGTGCCTTTGACAACCTGCACTCTTTTGCTTCAGGGAAATAGTGTTCAGCCTAAAGAAAGAAGGAACTATGGAGAAGGGAAAACCATTCAATTTTAAAAAGAATGATGCTAAAACGAAGTACTCCATAACTTAAGAGGTCTCCCCTAAAGGTAATTTTATTTCATTTGTTTTATTTTTTTAAAGATTTATTTGGCAGAGAGAGACAGAGTGAGCACACGTGAGCAGGGGGAGCAGGAGGCAGAGGGAGAGGAAGAAACAGACTCCCCACTGAGCAGGGAGCCCAATGCAGGACTTGATCTCAGGACCCCAAGATCATGACCTGAGCCAAAGGCAGATGCTCAACCAACTGAGCCACCTAGACACCCTCCCTGCCCACAAAGGCAATTTCAGTGGCCACATTCATAACTGTGGTCATGGTAACACACGACATTGTGCATGCTGGTCGTGGTGCCAAATTACCAAGGGAAATCACTAGATCATTCACAACTGAAAATGTGAGTAAGAATGATGCATCTCTGGCTCCAGAGAGAGAACTGGAAGTAGGAGCTCTTGCTCCCTGCCATAGCTGCACTCACGTGGGCTGTGAGGCTCCCTGCCCCGTGCTGCTCACAGCCCTATGTCATCCGGAACTGCCTTCTACAAGGATCATTTGTGGCCAATAGCACTCTACTCTCTGTGCCATACTGGCATACGCCTCCCAGAGCCAGCTTATAAAACACACTCTGGTTTCTAGCTCGCTCTGTCTCTGGGTTCATGCATCCTGCAGAAAGCCACTGGCAGTCTTGTGAACACGCTCATGCAGCCTAGAGGGGCAGGCTGTGTGGTACAGAGCAACAATTCTTCCGACAGGTCCTAAGGCATGGAGACTTAGAGCTAATAGCCATGTAAGCAAGCCGTCCTGCACACACATCTTCCCTCCCCAGGCAAGACTTCCAAGGACTGCAGTCCCAGCTGACACCATGAGGTGCCCTGGGCCACAGACACCCAGCTCAGCCACAGCAGGATTTCCAAGCCACGAAAGCTGTGAGAACGTGAATGTGTGTTATTGTAAGATGTGACATTTGGTGTGTATTTGTTACACGGCATGAGACAGCTGACTAATACACAAACCAGCACCCTCTTCCACTGTGGGAGCAAAATGAAAATATGCAGACGATGGCTGAGAGGATAGGTACTCAGTACAAAAACATCATCGTGGGCTGACACCGGTGTTCAATGAAATTGGCATCAATGACATTGATAGTAAACAACTATGATAAATCCCATTCATACCATCAACTCATCAGGTGCCATAATCTCATTCTGGTAGATATTATGGTCAATATATTAAAATACACAATCATTTATATAATCCTATCAAAGTATACAAGAGTTTTATGTTTTCATTCTTACACTTCCGTGTTCACATTTGACAAAAAGGTATACTTAATCAGATTTATGCTTAAAGTAAATAAGCTTATTCTAAGATTCATGAGGGGAAGAACTGCAAAAAAAAAAAACCAAAAAACAAAAAAACAACCAAACAAACAGTAAAATTCATGGAGAGAATTTCAGGTAATTAATGGGGGAAATGATGTCTCACAGGTATTAAATCATATTTGAAGCAATAGTACTTAAAATACAGTTGACTCATGAACAATATGGGTTTGAACTGCATGGGTCCCACTTGTACAAGATTTTTTTCAATAAAGATACTCAATAAACATTTGTATACAATATGTAACATACAAGTCTATTTGTATACAGTATTTGTATACAATGTAACATATATTGAATATATCAATAAATATATGATAAATATTTACAGTATTTTTATAATATTTACAATATATACATATTTACAATATATAATTGTATATATACACATTGATTTATAAATGTATTTTCTCATATGATTTTCTTCATCACATTTTCTTTTTTCTGGCTTATTTTATTGTAAGAACACAGTCTATAGTAATATAACATACAAATTATGTGTTGATCAACTGTTTATATATTACTGGTAAGCCATCCAATCAACAGTGGGCTCTTAGAAGTTACATTTTTGGGAAGTCAAAGTTCATAAGTGTATTTTTGATTGTGTGGGAGGTTGGCCCCCCCTAGTCCCCCAATATTGCTCAAGGGTCAACTGTAGTTTGGTCCTGGCTCCTAGGATATGACAAAAGTACTTGGGAAATGATAGTTTATAGCAATAAAATTTGGATTTAATTAAAGGTCTGCAGACAGAGTAATGGTTAAGTGAATTATGGTATACCTTCTCAATAAAATGCATGTAAGCATATAAAAGGATGAATCATCTCCGTAGAATTATGGATCCGTCTTCCAGTGATCCCTTACGTGGCTAAAATAAGATGGAAAATCAGGTGACCTAGAGAGGTGACACAGGATTCGCTGCTACTCTTTACCCTTGTTTCTACAAAAAGACTCCTGAATTTCACAATGACACGTCTTTCCTATGGCCTTTGATTCTACAATGACCAGAAGGACTTAGTGGGCATGTGGGCTCACATGGTGTTTGTTTCACAGGTTGAATTAGACCAAACTCTTTCTGGAAGAATTCAAAATGAACGTGGTTAAATGTGCAAAGTAAATAAACACAGTATCTTCAGACATAATGACCTCTAGATATTTGAAATGTGCTCTGAAGATTTTCATAAGGCCTTCATGTCTATGTATTCAAATATAATAGCAAACCCCAAGATCAATAGCATATTTGGCTATCAAAGCAGTCGAGATAAACAGGGCAAGACTCTCGCTCTCACTCTCTCTTTTTTTAATGCCTAGGGAAGAGAGACACAGAAATACATATTGATTTTTTTTAAAAATGTATCCTTATTCCTTCAAAGTTCAGGACTGTTAAGTATTTGGGCTCTAAATCTGTGATCCCCTAATTATTTATAGAGCATCAATTAACGTGGGTTTAGTCCTAACTTTTCTTTCTTCTAATTTGTTTCTCAAGAAAGACAAAATGGATATCCATTCAGAGAGTGCTGTACAGAGACTTGGGTTATCTTGGCAGAAATCTGTGAAGTGGTGAATAGAGCTACTTAAAAAGTTGCACCAGAGATTAATCGGAGTACAATGGGAAGAATTACATTTTACAAAATCGCAGATACAAAAACAGGCCTGGCATCTGAAATAGTCAGAGTTGATTAAATTTTCTTCTTTCAGATTTTGCTGTAAGTCTAGATTTAGAAATAGTCCTCCCTCCTCTGCCTTTCAAAGTATTAAATAATAAACTTCAAACTCTTTTACTATTTCCCGGATGGTTCCAAATCGCGGTAAATCTGTATTCCTTCTTATCTTTAATGGAAGGAACGTCTCAATTCTCAGCAGAGCAGAAGGAAATGACAACACACACCACAACAAACAATTCTTCAGAGACGTTGTTCTGCATAACAATTAGTTATTGGGTTTACACGCTGGCTCTCCAGTGTGAGGACAAATACAGAGTAGTTGCTCTTCTGATGGCCCAAGCAAAGTCTGAAAAAGTGACTTCTTTGCTCCTGTGAAATGTTCCAGCTCTCAATAGGACCCCCCCAAACCCCGTCCCAGCACATAAACTTCATTTTCCAGTATTAGGTGCAGGACGCTCAGACCACATCACATTAATTTCAGTGGACACTAACTTTTATCTAATTCGGCAAGCAAGTCTCTGTTAATTAGGCCTCCCAGGACGAGTGATGGCAAGAGAGCCTCCAACTGTCACTGATCGATACTCACAACTCAAGCAGCTCTGGTGATCAATTACTTGGGTTTCTGGGTAAGAAAGAGGGTCCTGTTCGTGGGAGCAACCTACGTGCACCCACCATCACAGTTTGCCGGTGCCTGGTCCACCGAGGCCACCGCTGCATACAGATAGCACGTCTCCCTCTTCCTCTCCATGTGTGCCGGTGATGGGGGGAGGAAGCGCCCTCCCCACCACCATTGCAAACAGGGTTCGGCTCGTGCCTTCCAGCCTTGAGCCTGATGGATGGGGACGGGAAGCTTCTGACACAGCCGCCAAGGATCTGCTGTTTGATCCCAGTGATGCAAGCCTTGTTTGATGAGGCCGCGGGAGAGTACGTATGTGCAGCCTGATTTCATGTAATCCCGCTCTGCGGCTAAAGGGGAAAGGGTATTAAAAGCCTACACAATAGTGTTTTCTTCCTGGTGGCCCTTCTCCCGCAAAGAGCCCCTCGCCTGTGTCTTTGGGGTGAGACACCACACAGGCCAAGGGTTTACACAGTCCCTCCTCCGTGAGGTGTCAGACACCCAATCTCCCGGGAAGACTCTGCCGGGCTATCATGGCTGACATTTCTGAGTGGAAACACTGCGAAGAAAAGGAAATGTGTTTCCATGACACAGGACAAATTACTGTGGGATGGGATGAGGATCATATTTAGGAATGGTGGGGTGGGAGGGAGAAAGGCCAGTGCTGACAGGCTGAAGGTATCTTGTGTTGAGGTGGCTTTTGCAAAAGGACAAAGGGACCTGGTGGCCCGTCACAGGTGCTGGCATGTGAGGACAGGTGGTTTCCTCTTTCGGGTCTAACTTGTTTTCTGGACATGGGCATCCTTAATGTCCCCAGTGGACGTCTTTTCTGAGAAGCAAGAAACTGTGCTCTGAATAATCACCCGTTGTAGGTTAAAATGCATCTCTTCATCCTTACTTTCAAATATGCAGAAACCCTCTTCATGAGGCCACGCTGAATTGAACCCCATGAGGAGGTGGCCATGTGTGTTTCCAGGCAATGAATTGGCTTCTGAAGTGAAAGATGTGCAAAAATGTGGTGGTCTTCTGAAGAATTTGTGATGGGAGAGGGAAAATGCAGGAGTGATGGCGACATTAGCTGAGAGTGGAGGTCCCATGGGGTCTTACTGATACACTCCTTGGCTTTTCCTCAGACTCTTACGATGAGCAAAAGACCAAAAGTGGGCTCTGGAAGCTATGGTCTGGACGTGTGTTTGTGTGTAATGTCTTCAATAACAATAGTGTCCTGGGCGAGAATGGAAATGAGTTTTTGCTTCACGTCTTTCAGCTTACAAAGGACCTTGGCTTCCATATTCTCACTCAAGCCCCCACAGGGATCCTATGAGGAAGACAAACTATGGAACCTATATGACACATGGGAAACTGAGGCTCCGTGGGAGCCCCCAACCTCCTCCAACCACCACACGGTCCAAGCTGAGATCACACCCTCTTGACCCTATAGGGTTTCATAACCCTCTTCCATAAAAGGAGCATAACGATGGCCAATGGTGGAAGAACTACCATCCCAATTCACAGGTGGGGAAACTGAGTCATGGAGAATTACCAAAGATCATGTAGGGGTGCAGCGGGGGCAGTGCAGCCCCAGAGTCTATGCCCTTAGTTTTCACACCAGACTCAGTGACAGCAGCTCACAGATGAGGGACAACACCAGGACGGTCCAGTCTGTGGCAAACAGTGGTACCAGAAGAGGGGAGAGCCTCAAGCTGACCTTGGAGCCATGAAATGGCATCAAAGCCTGGGATGAGACCTTTGCCTGTCATCCACGTATCAAATGAAACCCATGCAACATTCTTGATCTGGTTAAGAATCTACCTCTTAATCAAAAGCATGATGGGGCAACAAGTCATCAGTTAAGGGCCATAGACCAGAAAAGGGAACAGGTCACTGAGCCATTTACATCTTCTTAGGGTGGGAATCTTTACAGAAAAGAAGCGGAGAATCCAGACCAAGACAAAGCAACGACAGAATACACTTTTCAGTTTTTAGGCAATAAAATCTATCCTATACACCAACCTCATCACTTCTGAAACACGTGCTTTGCAAGTACGCCACGTTGAGCAGAAGAGGATGATGGGGTAGTGAGTGCAGAAGGAAAGCGTGGCCCCTTTTGAAAGGCTGCCTTATGGGAATTCAGCCTTATCTCAAATTTCTCTCTTATGAACATGATAATTCCTAAAATTTTGATAAGAGATTTACATATCTCCGAGTTTGATGCATTTCTTCTCTGGTGAAGGAAACGGTACAATCCTATTTTACACTGCTGAGAAATTTATAATGGTAGCAGATAAGAAAAATAGGCCGGAGCGTCTGAAACACACAGATTAACAGTCTGCATCGATCAACTCGCTAGATAATTGCACAACCGTTCGTGTCACTTCCCACAGCAATGGCTTCAAGGTAAATAATATTGATGCTTTTCTTCTGGGATATTTTAATTATACGCGTGAGAATTATATTTGCGGGCCAACATATGGAAATTAAATCTGGGGGAATGCTCCCGTTCTCTCAGTATTAAAATTAATATTTTTTCGTGGATGATTTTGATGTTATATGCAGAAGATGTAGCATAAAGCTTTAGAAAATTGCTTGACACGGTGTGATTGGAAAGGCTTCTGAGTTAACGGCATGTAAGAGGGAAGAGCATGGGGCCACCAACTCCCAAAGGTGTGGATGACTTCTCCAGGACCCCTACACCCTCCCTGTGTTTACTCTTCATGGCACTTATCATGTATAATGTGCAATTTGTCTTGTGCTCATTTTCTCTCCCGTGTCTCTCATTGCTAAACCCTCTTCTAGCCACAACCTCGTCCTCAAACTGGGGCCATGTTGAGAGTAAGCAAAACAAGACTTGGGGACAGACGTGAGCTTGGGATAGGAGGATGGTGGGAGAGAGAAGGCGTGAAGGTCGGCTCGCGGGTAGCACGTATTTATGTATTTATATATGATACTAATTTATGTATTTATATATAATACTGATTTATGTATTTATAGGTGCATGTTTACCAAGACAGGGAGAACACGAAGGAGGGTACGTGAGAAGCAATGGACATCAAGGAGGGAGAAGATAAGACACGTTTGTCACTTGTTGAGGCTGAAATTCCTCTAGGGACCCCAAACAGATCCATTACTCAAGAGAATGCATGGTCTTGGATTTCTCGAGACATCTGGACTGGAAATGTGACTTAGGGGTTCTGTTAGCATGCAGAGGGCATGAAGGATAAGGCGTAGCAACCAGGAGACCCAGAGGCAGGGCCAGGCTGACACGCCACTCATTATGGGATGGGGAGGTGATGGAGAACAGAGAGATGCTTACAAGGATCTATTGGAAAGGGTGCCAATCGCAAGTCTATGTGTTTTGTTTTATTTTGTTTTTAAACAAGGCAGGTCACCTTTATATAGCTATGCTAAAGAGAGGCTTCCACTCAAGGAACCGTAAAGGAAGCTACTGCTTTCATTCTTTCCTTTATTTTGCTGTCTGTCCTTCTGATTCCTAATGGAAGTCACACAATCAGAATGGCACTGCGGACGGGCAGAGTATCCCCGTATCTGAGTACAGACTCAGTTGTGTTACCCCACATCGGCGCTCTTTGCTTGCCTCCTCGGGTCTTAGGTAAGTACAACACAGCAGATCACCGAAGCGGCCGTCTCCGTGAAATGGCGGGCTGAGATACGGGTGAGTCAAAATTTAGTTTTTGGTAGCTCAGCCTTCATGCCTCGTGTCAGGGTTTTGCCACATGCATGTGGAAGGGAAGACTGCATCCCTGCTTCTCTGGGTTTTGACATGGGGACACAAGGAACTTTGGCACTGTGCATTTGTAGTGTGTGTGCTATCGGGAGAGAAGGCGTGGTGTGTGACGACCGGAGTAGGCTTGTTGTGGGAGAAGACAAGAGAGGACATGTCTTTTCGGGAGGGCAAAATCAGGTCAGTGCCATCCTCAGAAAGACCAGCTTGCCAGCCAGAGATCAAAGCTGTCTCCCCGTGCTGGCTGTTGGCTGTATGAGCTTGCCCTTGCGCCCACGTCAAAGGACGGATACACAAAGCAATACTCCAACTGGCTGTAATGTCCCTTTGCCATATGCAGAGAGATGGAAATGTATGTGTCTCTGTGATAGACACTGGGAAGCATTTGTTAATGAGGAGAGACAAAGACAAGTGGCTAAATTTGACTATGAGAAAATATGTTCATAAAGGGAAATAGCCAAAACCATGGTACCAGCTCCATTTAGGGAAAGGAAGTTTGAAAAAAAAAAAAAAAATGTCAGGAGAAAAGAAAGACATCGCCTAAATGAGGAACAGAGTCCAGCAGAGCAACGTTTTCAGAGTGAGGGAAATCTGGCGCCAACATATCCATCATTTACTGGCCGTGGGACCATCTATATGCGTCCCAGCCCCCTCATGTAGCAAAGGAAACTGGTGAGTTCTACTTTAGCAAGTTTCATAAGCATCAACTGGGATAATATATATCCAACTACTTAATGGTGAGGCATGACATGTGATTAATATCCAGGATATTTTGGTCTTTACTCTGCAAGTGTTTCAACTACTTATATTTTTACCCTCGCGTCTTGAGAATAGTGTGGATGCAGCCATTTACTATATAATATTTTTCACACCTTGGCCAAACTCTAGGCAGAGTATCTATTAGAAAACCTATAAAAATTTCATAAATATGAAATTAAAGCCTGCAGGAATGTAAATTTTATTCTGTGGTTATGATGTGTGCCTCCAGGAGATGACCCTTGATATGCATAAAGCTGTATCACATTTATGCTCTGATTCTGATGCCTGGATAGTGGAGAGTGGAAATAAAGCCACCTTTTCTCTTTCACCGCAAATTACCAAAATAACGGAGAATTATAATAACCACAGTGGCTCTGAAGCAGGTTTATGTTCATTATTGTCCGTAGGCACAAAGACGGTTCTTGCTACCCAAAATTAGTCAAGTTAGAGGTGTTTTTAAATCTATAAATGTAAAGTTACTTTGGCTTGGAATAAACGTATGATTGAAGTCATGCATTGAGTCTACTCATATGTTTGAAATACCTTATAGTTTCAGTACTCAAGTCCAAGGACACGAAGATGGACAAGGAACATCCCCTATCCTCAGAGACAAAATGATTGGGTCACAGAGCCATAGCTCGAAACAAATCAATGCAAAAAAGTGTGAAAAGAGCTAATTTTCACAGAGGTGGCAACATAAGAACACACTGCTATTGGTTGAGTGGGACGTCCACCCAGTTGCTGGACACGTGTGTTTGGCGTTTGGGACATGAAGACAATGGAGCCTATAAGATCTGTACATGGTCTCAAAACCTGTGGCCAAGCCTGACCAAAATGCTATCCCCCTGCTCTTGCCCTGCTCATGAGATCATGTCTTTTCTCAGTCATGCACCCATGGTCTTCTATGCCTTCAAGTGCCACGGTGAAGTGCCATGTTTCTTGGAAAAGGCGGGCCATGGTGCGGGGAGGTCCCTCTCACATTACTTTCCTACCTCTATCCTGGAGTTCCTCAACGTTATCTGCATCCAGTTGCCTTCTTTATAAAACATGTAATACCTTCTTTCTCTTAACACAACACTCATGTATGATATAAGCTACCACAACCAGAATTTGAAAATAAAGCAATATAATACCCTTGCCATGCTATAGAGGAGGGAAACAAGGAAAGTAACTCCTACATACTATTATGTATCCCCACGGAATAACAATTAGGCATGATTAAAGATGCTGGTGCCTCCTTAGGGTGCATAAGCCTGGTTTGGGGAGGACATCAGAAGACATTTTAAGGGAAAATACAGGAATAGAACCCAAAAGGCACTAGTAACCATAGCATTATGATAAGGACCACCAGACAAGATTTCTTGGACGGTGGTAAGAGGAAAAAAATACAGAGACAATGGTAAGTAAATTTAGGTGAATGTGTTGAAACAAATTATAGGCTGTTCAAGGGGAGAAAGTGAGACAGGCTGGTATTTGCTCACATGACCTTGGGTTGGCCTTATTTATAAGTATAGTATTAAATATACTTCTCAGAATATGGATGAAATAAACCTTGGCAAACCATCTCAGAAAACAGAGTCCTATGGGGAAACTCCTCTGAATGTGAGGATGATCCCAATGTGGGGAGTGGAAGTGAAATGGTTTTCCATAATGGTGCTCAAGCTTTGGCCAAATCCAAAACAAAACCGAGCATAGTTGGCCTTTGCACAATATGGGGGGCTATGGGCATCAACCCTCACGTTCGCTTGCACAGTCAAAAATCCATGTATAATTTTGACTCCCCCCAAAACATAACTAAGAGCCTACTGTTGACCAGAAGTCCCTCCGATAACACAGTCGAGTCGCACACATTCAGGATGCTCTACGTCTGATATACTGTATTGTTACAACAGAGTGAGCCAGAGAAAAGATCCTAAGGAAGAGAAAATGAATCTATGGTATCATGCTGTATTTATTGAAAACAATGTGTGTCTAAGTGGATCAGTGTAGTTCAAACCTGCGTTGTTCAAGGGTCGCCTGTATAATCTAATGATACTTGACTCTTTGACTAAAAAAAAAATCATTGTTTTAACGTTGTGAGGGAAAAAGGACTGGAGTTTACAGAGAAAATACAGTTCCACTGTAGGTACAGATAATCATGAAAAGGTGGTTGTTTTTTTTAATCTAGGGAACTTTTTGAAAACCATGCAGGATATGGGGGTTGGTCTTCGTTGTGGGGCTGCCTGTGGGTTCCACCACGTCACGCAGAACAGACCCAACCTCCAATGCCTAAGGGCCAACATTGGTTGCAGCTGCTAAAAATGCCCACCCCAAATTTCCCAGGTGTTCCCTAACGGGGCAGCACCATCCCCATTCACAATTATTAGAAGTTCCAGAAGTCCCTGAGATTAGCTAATTATTAAGTGAGCAGCCATTGATCTGTGAGAGGATAAAGGATGGGGTACCTTATGTAGAGGCATGGTAGGAGAAAGAGAGGCAAATCATGAATACCAGCTGAGGGTCAGGATTTAGATTTTGGGCTGAAATCTGTATAGAAACTGAGCTACGAACTGTCCCCTTAGTCTGTCTATAGACCCCAGGTCCTTCTGGTGCTCCACACTGAGAATGGATTGCTGGACAACGTTCATCCTCTTGGTTCATTACGCAACTGCTTTCTGGCAGGAGCCTGCATGTCATTTAGGCCTTCTCGGGGAGGCCCACCCCAAACTGGAAGGCATTACTTTGTCCTGACATGGAACCCAGCAAATCCAACCACTCCTCGTTCTTCCCCACCAGCTATCGAGTTGTGATTCTCACAAATGAAGGCTCAGCCTTGGGTATCATTACGATGACTTTTGCATGAATGAAGTGCTTCTTTGTCTCAACGTCTCCAATATTTGGGGATGCCTAGAGAACAGGTGTGTTGTTTCATGGGTTTCAACCTCCCTCCTCCATTCATGTCATTTTCACTGTTAACACTGCAAGCTCATCCATGCGAGAAGGATGGTATAAATCAGGGGGTTCATCAACGTTCGGTGGGGAAACATGGCGGGCGAAAAGGCCAGGCATCCCTGACTGCCCTTACAGACAATCCAGAAGTGAAAAAGAAGGAGGGAGAGGCCTCCAGGAAAAGAGGTCACCCCGAGAGAGAAAAAGGAGAAAGTAGAACATGCAAGGGGGAGTGAGAACGGTGACTAACAGAGCGTGAGCAGCTGACAGGGAGATGTTCCCGGGGTTGGAATCACGCCAGGGGCAGAGCAGCAGTGGCCCTGTGACTTACGGGTGCGTCCTCTGAGGAGAAGGATTTGCATCTCCAGGCGAGAATGGCTGCTGTAAATTACGGGGAGAAAGGCGTGCACAGACACCCTTTCGTCTACCATCTGGAGGCTCACGGTGAGACAGCAGCACCATGAGGAGTGGGGAGTGATGTCACACGGGGAACTTTGAAACACTCATCTTGCAAGGGTGGTGAGTGGGAGTTTTAACAATTCTGTCAAACCCTTCAAGTCTTAAATGAAATTTCCAGTAATCCCTTCTTTTAAAAACCTGTGCAATTGTACGGTTTCAATTGTCATGCAAATTGCCATCCCCAAGAGGTCTGTTTGCACTTGTTAGGGTTTTGGGCAGCTGTTCCAGGAGCCTGGGGTGAGGGCACAGACCATGACTGGTGCAGAACTTGGGAAGGATTCCTTAGCTGGGATGCGGGAAATGATAGACACCACAGACAGGATTTTTATGTAGTATTTTACTTAGGAGGCAATTTTGCTTCTCCTTCTGTGTGGGCACCATGAAAGTATGGGAGCATATCAAGGTCTCAATAAGGGTCAATAAAACAATAGCCCATACTTTGTCCAGCTGGACACTGAACTACTTCAGATTTCAAAGACTGCTCAACCCTCATGCATGGAAAGAGCTCTTCTCTTGGCTTTGAGAAATCAAGCTTGGTCCAGAACAAATGGGAAAACGAGTCTTGCCTGGAAAAGGGATGGAAAACAGAACAATGGTGGCCAGGGGCTGGAGGGAGGGGAAAAAGGGAGGCTGTTCAGTGGGTATAGAGTTTCATTCATGAAAGGTAAGTTCTAGGGTTTTCAGAAAGCCTCTTCATCAGCTTAACCTCCCTATTTCGACCAACGCCAAACATCTTCAGATAGGCGAAGTGGGCTGAGAGAGGTTGATGCTTTTGTTTCTTTTGCTGATTGTTTTAAAAATCATTTTCATGCTAATGGAGAAGAGATATCTCTAAGCAGACAAATGAACAAATGTTTTCCTCTAAATTCCAGAAGAAACAGTGAAAGAGTTGATACCCTCTAGGGAAGTCCTTTCAACAGGAGAGATGAGGAGGTGGGACAAGGCTTGGTTGCAAGCCTTCTTTAAAGATTACCGACTTTTAAAATAACAGTCGACCTTTGAACAACATGGGAGGGGGATGGGAACCATCCATCTCCATCTTCCAACCATCTCCCAACACACAGACACAGTAAGAAATCTGCATATAACTTTCGACTCCCCCAAAGCTTAACTAACAACAGCCCACTGTTGACCAGAAAGCTTACCAACAATATAAATAGTCCACTAACACACAGTCTGTATGTTCTCTCTATTATAACCTGTGTTCTTACAATAAACTAAACCAGAAAAAACAAAATGTGATGAAGAAAATCATAAGGAAGAGAAAATACATTCACAGGGCTGACTGTATTTATTGAAAATATTCGCATCTATGTAGACCTGTGAAGTTCAGAGCCATATTGTTTAAGGGTTGACTGTATTTGTGAATAATTCTTCAGATGCAATTAAATGCACCCCATCCCACCCCAATCCTTTCTGTACCAAAGCTAATGGTCATCTTCTGAAACAAGGTGGTTACTCTCCTACTTGACATTCTTGGGCACAACAGAAAATGCACTTAGAATACCTGAGGGTTTTGAAGGGGCGGGGGTGGGGGAGGTTGGGGGAACCAGGTGGTGGATATTAGGGAGGGCATAGATTGCATGGAGCACTGGGTGTGGTGAAAAAACAATGAATACTGTTATGCTGAAAATAAATAAAAATTTTTTAAAAATTTTTAAAAAAGAATACAGTTGTAATGTTGTAATACATCCTAAGGGTTGAATCCATATCTCGTCTCCCTTTCCTGCTGTCACATCTGGGTTAGGTGCCTCTCTCCCTGTTTCATGGCTCTTGGGACTCCATTCACATCAGAATGTTTCTGTGCGTCCTCTGGGGTCCGGGTTCCTTGAGGATGGAGACTTTCTCTTTTGTTCATGGCTGTTTCACTGCCAATACCACTGGTATATATTTATGAACATACAGTCTTGTCTTATGCCCCTGACCAATCTTTGGCAAAATGCTTGGGTTGTCAGGAAAGCCACATCAATGAAGGTTTACTGAAAATGGAAAGTGCTCAGTGTATTTGGGAAGGTGATAAAAATGACATGCCCCAAATATGCCTGGTGCATCACCGCATTCCTCTCAGGGAATAGATGCTCATTCCAACATTCCCCCTTGCCCACTTTGTTCTAAAGGGTGGGGAAGTTCTATGTGGTGGAGAAAATGTCAGCATGGAAAGAACCTGGACACAGAATATTCAGTATATTAGTTATGGATGTCTTAAATTGCAAAGCTAACATCCAAAGATTGGGTATCCAGATGTCTTCTAGGCAAGTGAATTCCCAACAACAGTCCTTGGCCTTCACGCATCAAACAGAAGAGAGGAATTTGTCCAAGAATATGCAATTTGCAGAATCATTGCCAATTGGCTAGATCAATCCCCGATGCTGAACCTCAGAACTTGGCATTTTCTAAAATTCCCCCACGTAATTCTGATAGGTGTCCAGGTTTGAGAACCAGAGATCTAGTCCATCCCTGATACAATGGTTTAACAGCCTTATGGCATTTCGGAGATATGGTCATTCAGACTGCAATCAAAACTCATTAGACTTAACTGCTTTTCATAGAAACTTATTCCATTTCCAGAAATCTCAAATGGCTAGAAAGTCTTCATTTTAAATTAACTACACTTACTCCTCCTTTTCACTTTAATTCATTCCCAATGACGTGCTCTTAGAGATCCAACAGAAGAAATCTAAACCTTTCTCAGCTTTGAAAGCCCTTTCAATATTTGAAAAGGGCTACCATATTGTATTGAGGATGGCTGTGTATCCAGTGATCAAATTATCTCAAATTTAGTCACAGAAAACAGCAACATTGACTGCAATTTCTACAGATCCAGACTCTGTGCTGCTTTGCTGGGTTCTCCAGTCAGGAGGATCTCTCAAATTACAAATCCAACCACCGGTCAGAGTTATGGCTTCGTCTCCAGAATGCACCTGGACAAGACCTGTTCCCAAGCTCATGGATGTGGCTGCTGATAGGACTCAGCTCCTCATAATGGATGGAAGAAGATCCTTTCATCTCATGCTGCTGTCTGAGGAGGTCATGAGGGTGAGTCCCCGTGGTGGGATTAGAGACATCACAGTTGGAGGACACAGGGAGAAAGCCCACATCTGCGAGCCAGGTAGAGGATCCTCACCAGAACCAGACATGGCACACCCAATCCCAGACTTCCAGCCTCCAGGACTGTGAGAAATAGATGTCTAGTTTTTGAGGCACATAGTCTGTGGTACTTTGCTATGGCAGCCCAAGCGGAGGGAGACAATACCCTAATCTCAGATCACTTTGTCTTTATTTATTGTAGAGCAGTCACCGGGCATCCTGCGCATGCACACACACGGGTGTGAATAGGAGGTCGGGATCTTTGGGAGCCATTTGAGAAGGCCGCCTACCACACATGTGGTTCTGAGTTCTCTCTTCTCCAGATCCCCATCTCACTTGCTAATCTCTCATGAAACCCACATTTGCATTTCTTCATCCTCTGGACCACTTGGATCCTTGGCCATCATTCTCCAACCATCTCATTCTTGGATCCTTGGCCATCGTTCTCCAACCATCTCATTCTTGGATCCATGGCCATTATTCACAACCGTCTCATTGAAAAATGAAGGCCAGAAGGCTGTCTCTCGGTCTCTTCTTCTTCCCAGATTTTACTTAGATTTATTTTAGGATATTTCGTTTCAATCTGGCCACAGTACCCCAGATATTTTTGGCACGAGTCCATAAGCAACAACTTAGAAGTCTGGATGTGCAAATGTGTGTTGTGACACCCACTGTCCCACTATGGTTCTTTTCTTTTGTCTGCTTGATGTCTCCAAACCGGTGTTAGCGATGAAGCCTCATCGCTCAAGCTGGGAAATCTTTGTTCTCCAATAGCGGTGGAGCTGAGATGCACGCGGAAACTCTGTCGAGCCACCCTCCTCCCCACCAGTGGCCTCCTTTAGGTTATTTTGAACTGTTCCAAAGCTCAGCAGTTTGAAATGCGCATGTTGAGGAAGTTTTCAGCAGAACTGAGAAGGACTGAGCTCTGCTTTGCTCTGTGACTACCTTTGAAAGAGCCCAGCAAAACATTCCGTGTAAGATTCCATACATCGGTTTATCAGCCATAGTGTCCGTACTGAACGTGGATGAGTCTTGAATATGCGGTGCTCCTAGCACACAAGGACCAAACCCTCCGTGTTTCCATTTTCTGCATATTCGATTCTCTGTTTTCAAGATGTGCAATGCCATGGGAGCAGCCCATCTCCATCCCCACCTTCGAAATAATCATCAGCATTTGTAGAGTGGGGTCTACGTGGGGTTGGGTGTCTGTATATGAATGAACCATGGAACTATGCCAAGCACGAAGTGAGCATCTATGATCGGGCCATGGCTGACTGCATTCTTTCCTCTGGCTTTTGTCTCCTGCCACAGGTAAAAGATAATATCCATGTCCCGGGGTGGGAAAAGATAAAAATCATGTGCTTTTCAGGTCACAGATTTGGGCGTACAATTGAGTTTTATTAAAATGTTTGGGAAATACGTACACATCATTGATGCTCTCTGAGCCTAATTTTTTTTTTAATCCTTTAAGAAATGTGAATCATCACATTTATGGTGATGGTCGTGGTGATAGTTCGGAATGTTTAATGAAATAGGGAAGAACAAAATGTACATAAGAGTTGTTCATTCTTTGTCTCTGTTCTTTCTAGAGCTTGCTAACATATTCCTTCAGGAAAGACATATCTGTTACCGGTAATATTTGGTAAAATGTACTTAGACCCGGAAAAGTTTAACACTTGAGGGACATTACTTACGTATGAGTGGAGAATGAAAACATTGGGTGAAACTGTGAGATAAGTCAACAACGGGGTTTTCTATCCAAGAGGAGAATAGGATCCTGAAGGCTGCTCGTTGCTTTCCGTGGAAGTTCCACCCCGTAATTATTGATGGTTTCACCCTGAATTTTACGGATTTTACACAGCAAGTAGACTGCCTCCACGTTTCTCCTGAATTTCAAAGTTCTTCCCCCAAGAACACATGGTACTATTTCACACGTACTACTGTATACATTCAATACACATTTGCTGTTCTTGAATACAAGGGTGGTCCATGTAGAGGGTACACAGACACACGTAGGTACAGAGATTTGCATTAATAAGTGATATTTGTCCTCTCTGCTTCTTTATTCCACAGAATGAATGAAGCAGAGGAAGAATGGATTCACCCAAGATTAGATTCGAAAAAAGCCTTTTGGATTCATGCAATTTTTTTTAAAGGTCTTATTTACTTATTTGACAGCCCAGCAGGGAAGGGGCAGAGGAAGAGGGAGAAGCAGACTTGCCTCTGAGCAGGGAGCCTGATGCGGGACTCGATCCCAGGACCCCAAGATGATGACCTGAGCTGAAGGTAGACGCTTAACCGACTGAGCCACCAGGCACCCCTAGAATACCTTTTCCTAACCTCTGCAATCAACCCCTACTTTAAACCACCTACTTTTCATACCACCTACTTTACCCCCCATGCTGGACCAAACAGAGCAGGTAGACTACATAAGATCAATGACCACAGAACCCTACCTTGGCTGTGCGTCCACTGGTCCAGGCCTCCAGAGGAGTCACAAAGGGGAAAACTGACCCAGAGCTGCACCCCAGGACACTGTTGCTTTTTAAGGAGGAATACTCATTCTTCCCTCTCTCCCACCCCCTCTGCCCCCAGAGCCGGCTGCTCTCAGGAAAACCGCAGAGTGAGAAGCACAAGGGGGCTGCCGGCCACACAGAGGACCCAGAAAGCGTGAGACCGGGATACAGGATGCTAAGTGGGCCCAGGGAGGCCATGTTTCAGTGCCCCTGGGGAGGGGGCTACAAGCCGCATGTATCCAGAATGGGAAAGAACACATGATCCAGGACAGGGACAAGAGGAGTTTTCACAGCAGGACAGAATGCCTGGTGTTAGAAGGAAACACACCCCTGCGATGTGACCCCAAAACAGTAGGAAACCTCCCCCACATAAGGGGGGCAGACAGACGAGCAGAAAAGAAGCCACAGGCTCAGCCTGTTGCCATAACTCAGCTCTCACCAAAGGTTAAAGAAAAGGGGTTAAAATTGACATGGATCTATGGGGTGGGGCGGGGTTGGGGGGAGTAACACAGGGAAACACAGAATCAACCGGGAGACTAAAGCAGAGTCCCTCACACAGAAAATGTGGTGTGGAATCTTTCTTTTCACGAACTTTGTAGTTAAAGGAAAAGCAGTCTTCAAGCATTCAGGAAGGGAAAATAAAAAATAAAGTAAAGTAAAATAAAATAAAATAAAATAAAACCTAAAATAAAAATAGGCTACCCGCAAGAAGTGAAAATCATGCGATGCTCAGACATTCCCTATAGAAGCCTGAATTAGAAATGTCTTTTTCTTCTGAAAGTAGAAAAATGGGTATCCAAAGAGTTTTATATCGGGCCAAGAAATCTGTCATATTGTAAAAACAAATATTCTCAAATATTCAAGGATTCCCTTTGTTTATAGCCCAAATTATTTTTCTCAAAAATAAAATGGACTTCAACTCACAAAGAATGGAAAAGTTATGGGCACCTGGGTGGCTCAGTAGGTTAAGCGTCTGCCTGCAGCTCAGGTCATGATCCCAGGGTCCTGGGATCGAGCCCCGCATCGGCCTCCCTGCTCAGTGGGGAACCTGTTTGTCCCTCTCCTTCTGCCTGCTCATGCTGGCTCTCTCTCTGACAAATAAATAAATAAAATCTTAAAAAAAAGAGTGGAGAAATTATGGGTTTGCTTTTAAATTAATTCTAATCAGGGTCTGACAGTAAATACTAACAGCAGATATGCACTGTGTTTCATACAAAAACAAACCTGCAAATACGGTTATCCAAATGAATTAAGGGTCAAAAAGCTGTCGAAAGGGATATATTAGTTGTAACATGCCTCACAAAAATAATTTGGGTTTAAAAGCCCGTCTTCTCTTGGGAAAGAACGTGAAAACACAAGTCCATAAAATGTAAGTTGCCCTCGTGGGATATGGTGGGAGTGTGAAGATAACCATTTCGCCCATGATGTGAAACAATGTATCAGGAATAACAAAGTAACTCCTAGTTCTGAGACACCTGGTGGGTGAGAGTATCTTTCCCGGCATTTTTCTTATAGATTCATAATATGGGCTCAGTAAATGTCTCAGTCTGTTTGGCAACTGTAACAAAATGGCACAGACCGGGTGGCTTCCAGATAAGACACTGTCAAAGCTGTCCAGGCCCAATGCACAGGAACAAGGTTTGCAGATTTAGCATCTAGGGCAAGCCGGCCGCCTGGTTCACAGATGGCCGTCTTCTTGTTGTGTCCTCATATCCCTCTAGGGTCTCACTTAGAAGGACACTAGCCCCCTTCATGGGGCTTCCCTCTCATGAGCGGATCACCTCCCAGAGCTGCACTGCCCCAAACACCATCCCACTGGGGTTCGGGTTTCTATATGAATTCGGGGGAACATGCAGGCACCAGCACTAGGGTTCTTGAAACACTGAACGGGAACCAGGAGAGCCCATTTTCCAAAACAGAGTCTGCCCTCCTAATCTTTGGAAGGGATGTGAACAAACAAGGCATAATCACAGGACAAAAGACGGAAAACAAAGGAAATGGTGAGGAAGCCTTAAAATCCCTCCCAGCAAGGAGCCGCGTGGAGACAATCACGCCTGTATTGTCACACGTGGCTGGAACAGAGAAAAGGTTTAACTCTCACAGAAGCAGACAAAGTCCCTCAGATTGGGCGAAATAAACCTAAATCCAAACAGAATAAGAGCTCAAGTCCAGGTCCCTTAGCCCCGTGCTTCTAGTTAACAAGGCCTAGAGAAGCCAACAAAAATTACCGACGGAAACATGGATGGGAAGAGAAAAACAGGTGTGGCGTTCAGACTAGCAGACAGCACCACAAGAGGTGTGGACTGTGAGGAAATTCTGCCGGGTGCAGAAGAAACTGGTGTAAATTCCAGAGGCCACGGAGCAGCTCAGCACTCCTCCTCCTGGGAGACAAGTGTAATTCTGTAGGAAAGAGTCAGAAGATAATCCAGAAAACTCCAACCGTCCACACTGGATCTGCAGAGGGCAGGGTAGTGGCCTGCTGTCCACATCCCTGGGAGGCTGAGGCCATGTGTGACCTAGGGAGTGGGAAGATCAGTCACCACCTGCAGTGGTTGTCTACACAGGCTGTGAACAGCAACCTCAGACTCGCCCGTTGAGGGTAATAGAAGAGAATGACGAGGCTGGGAGTACTGGATGTTGAGGCAGGAGCTAACCATGCAAGAGGGCCGACCACGATATTTAGAGCATTTGCAGAGTCGCAGAATGACAAGGTGGTGGAGAAGCGAAGCCCCTCAGGGGGCTGGAATGGGACCCCCCATGGTGAACCCGCTGTGGAGGTCAGCACCTCCCCACCCCCACCTCGGGTCCCTGTAGGACATCTCTCACTGGGGACTGAGTACAAGCCACGCCTGAGGCCTGACCTGCCTTCAACTAGATCTGCGCTTGTCCTGGACATCCTGCTGGACACACACACACACTCACACACACACTCCTATATGGTCGCACACATTCACACACGTGTATTCAGGTAACTATGAAAAGTGGCCGTTTACGACCATGTAAAAATGGTATGGATAGGAAGTTAGGATGAAGAGGAGGGCAAAACTAGGTTTTTACGGTACCAGTTTTGTATAAAAGGCATCTCTATAACATGCATATATGTTAAAAATTATCGGGAGGCTTGGGTGGCTTGGTTGGTAAAGGGTTTGTCTTCAGCTCAGGTCATGATCTCAGGGTCCTGGGATCAAGTCCTGCATTGGGCTCCCTGCTCTGAGGGGAGTCTGCTTCTCCCTCTCCCTCTGCTGCTCCCCTGCTTGGACTCTTTCTGTCTCTGTTTGTCTCACTATCTCTCAAATAAAAAATTGTAAAGCAGATGGTGCACAGATGGATGAGTAGGCACAGATACAGAGATAGGTAATAGATGGATGGATAGATGATAGATGAATAGATAGATGGGTTGGATGGATAAATGATAGATGTATAGATGGATGATAGATAGGTAGATACAAGGATGGATGGATGGATGAGTGGATGGATAGATAGGTGATTGATAAATAGATAGGATGGATAAATAGAAAGATGATTGATAGATGGATAGATAGATGATAGATAGATACATAGATATGATGGATGGATGGATGGATGGATGGATGGATGGATG
>JAHRIG010000284.1:2479528-2493040 GCA_020311275.1 Eira barbara | reverse complement strand
TGGATGGATGGATGGATGTGTGGATGGATGGATGGATGGATGGATGGGTGGATGGATGGATGGGTGGATGGATAGATGGATGGTAGATGCATGGATAGGTATGATGGATGGATAGATAGATGATAGGTAGATAGATAGATGATAGATGGATAGGTAGGTATGATGGGTAGATAGATAGATGGATGATAGATGGTTACATAGGTATGATGGATGGATGGATATATAGATGATAGATAGATAGATAGATAGATAGATAGATAGAGACAGAGGGAGAGAGAAAGCTTGCAGGAATAGATGGACAGAAAGACAGCCAGATATTCAGGTATTTATCTACTTCTCTTTGGACTCTGTTTGGAATTATTCATCAACCTGACACTCCATGACCTAGGAAAATGATATAAATGATGTAAATCCCTGAGCCTTAGTTTCCCTATCCATAAAGCAGAGATCCTAATGTATATTCAGTCTAGTTCTTGCAGAGAGCAGTGGAATATTGTCTGTCACATTCCTGACCCATTAGAGTTGTTCAACAAAGAGTAGTTTCCTGCCCATAATATGGGAGTGCATGTACCCACTAAGACTTCCTGTAAAAATAAGCAGCATGAAATCTCGGACCCCATTTCAGGGCACACTAAAATCCAATCCCAAAGTGTAAACACATCTGTGCATTTAAGAACGCTATTTGAGAAAACCGAAAAGTATTACACAACCGTAGCTGTTCAAAGAAAAAAAAAAAGGCCCAGAATACACCAAGATGTGTGTGTGCTGTAGGTGTGTGTGTGAGCTGTGTGTAAGTGTGCACCTGGCAAATTTTTTCAATGGAAGAAGCTTGAAGCAGACCTGATGGACCATTTGTTGTAACACAAATAGCTCAGAGGATCTCTCAAATGCTCATGTTCTTCTAGTGCCAAAAGGAATATGAAAGGATAAACGAGTTTCTCCGCCAGTTTAATTTTCTTACTGGGGGAAGAAATACTTTTGAGATATGCAGAGTAGTACTGTGAAAAATTTCATACAGACATGTAGGTATGTACATATATTCATATTCATATGTATATTTAAATATAAAATATCTTATTGTCAATTTCTGTCACTGACTCAGTCTCTTTTAACACCCCCAAAAATGTTTTTTTTTTCACCTGAGGCAAATACCAATTGTGAGTCTCTTGTTGGCACTTTACCTGCAGTGGTAAACTTAATGTGGCCACGTTACACTATCGATTTCCAGGTACTCGGATCATTAAAAACACGACTCAGGACACATAAGGTGTTTCTGTGTCTCAATGGTGTTTAAGAGAATTCCTATAACCACAAAGATATTAAAACAAGAACAATGTTAAATAGATACATGTTGACAATCGAAATACTCCTGTCAGTGGCATTGCCTCCCAACCACGAGCGTAGGTAGGAAAAGGTACATTCAGAAGTTCTGTATGGTTATATTTATTGTAAAAATATATCCATTCAGGTCTGTCATAAATGATATTGAAAATGGAATAAGATTACCATACACTGGCATTTCTTTTTTTTTTTTTTTTTAAGATTGTATTTATTTATTTGACATACAGCATAAGCAAAGGGAGCGGCAGAGGGAGAGAGAAACAGGCTCCCCATGGAGTTCAGAGCTCCAACATGGGGCTCCATCCCAGGACCCTGAGATCATGATCTGAGCTGAAGGCAGAGGCTTAACTGACTGAGCCACCCAGGTATCCCAAGACTGGCATTTTTTAATAGCTAGCACTTACCTAAACAACATGAAATGACTTCCGTACATGTTGGCTGCAGCATTTTACGAGCCTCTCTTCCAACACCTTTTACTGTCGTTGGCTTTGGACCATTCAGTAAAAGTCCCATCATTTTTGCCCACTTATGGGAGGACTATAATGGTGAGTATAAGCACTTCAAAATGTCCTCAACCCTCATTCATGTGTCAAGTGATTTAAGACTTCCCTAGAGACCCCAAATTAGAATCACTCAGTTAAGGGACGCCTGGGTGACTCAATGGGTTAAGTGTCTGCCTTTGGCTTGGGTCGTGATTCCCAGGGTCCTGGGATCAAGTCTCACATCAGGCTTCTTGCTTAATGGGGTGTCTGCTTCTCCCTCTCCCCCAGCTCATGCTCAGTCTCTCTCTCAAGTAAATAAAATCTAAAAAGAAAAAGAATCACTCAGTTAAGCTGTTCCAGAATGTCTGGCCCTACAGAAATCATGAGGCAAAAACAAATAGAAAGGTTTGATTAGTCATTCTAGACCCCTGAGTTTCAAGATCATTTGCAGTAGACCACAAATACAGTCATCTTTTACCTGTGGCATCCAGAAGCTCCAAGATACCAAATACAGAACACAGTGTGATTAAAGATTCCTCAATCACAGGGATCGTGACTCTAATGAAAGGACTGTATCCTCCTGGATCCCTAGGAATGTAAGGAGGTTAGAAATGTGTCTTGCGAGCCCCATGACCTTATAGTGGGAATGTTTCCATTAATTCACTGTGCCTTTACACACAGTAGCCGTGATTACATATACAGTCCACCTTAGGTCTATCGGCAGACTCTTAAATTGGTTCAGTCCCCAGTGGAGGGATTTAATGGGAAACAAGACTTGAATACCCCATTAAAAAAGGGGGGGGTGCCATGAATGCTACCCCAGGTCCTGTTGTCAAATTATTAGGGTTAATAGTAAGAGGAACTTGGGGAAAAACAAACAAACAAACAAAACCCCCACAATCTGGGTTTTGTCTATATCCAAAGAAGTCATGATCATGTCGAGAAAGGCAAAGTCTCAGTAACAGAAAGTCAAAGACGTATGGAAAAACGCTGTCAAAGATTAAGATAGGTTTGTTTGACCCTGTAAATCTCTACTTGATGGGAACATCTACCATGCAAATTCGATGCTGTCCTAAGCTCAATACTGTCCATGAAGGGGACTCTGGATGAGAATTTCACTTACTTGATATCAAAGGAGTCCCATTCCTCCCCTCTGGGTAAGTTCTGCATTCATTTGTCCAAACCAATATTTAATAAGTATCCCATGTTTGTAAGTGACTGTGTTAGTTTCCCACTGCGGGTATAACATTGACCACACAACACAATATATTTTTAATCTTATGGTTCTGGAGGTCAGATGTTCACAAGGGATCTGGCTAGACTCTCATGGAGGTGTCACAGACTGTTCCTTTCTACAAGTGCAGGGGCAAATCCACTGACTGCCACTTCCAGATTCTAGAGGCAGTCTGCCTTCCTGTGCTCGTGGCCACCTTTCCATCTTCACTAACAGAAATGGGGAGTTGTTTTCCTCATACCACCATGACTGTAGGTCCCTCTTCTGCCTCCACTTTCTCCCCATATAGGGACCGCTGTGGTTATCTTGGGTCCACCCAGAGAGTCTAGAATAACCTCCCTGTTTTAAGGTCAGTATATTAGCAACCTCAATTCCATCTTCTGCCTTAATCCCTCTTTAGATGTAATAGGAGATAGTCACAGGGTTTTGGAAATCAGAGTGTGGATATCTTTGGATAACTATCATACTGTCTACTACAGATACCTTACTTTTCCCAGAGATACAACAACACAGACCCTGCCATCTAAGGTGTCCCAGTCTAAAGAGAGAAGAAGACATGGGGAAAAGCAGTTCAAACACGTGATCCTCTAAGAACACAGAAGAAGAGACATGTTATTGCCAGGCCTAAATAGACCCCTGAAGTGGGTAACTTCTGAGCTAAGTCTAAAAGAACAAGTCGTCTTAAAGATCAAACGATACTTGCATATTGATGGGATGCGATATTGAACTCCAAGTAAAGTGATAAGCATGGACAAGGCATGAAGGTCAGAACTGATGAGCTAACATCCAAATGGGTTTTTATGGTGTATTCCTCCTGAAAAATGGGTAAAATTAAGGATTTGCCATGCTAAAACCTCCAGGTTTTGTCATATAAGATTAAGTTAGCAAGGGAATCTCTTTATGTCTTCTAAGCATGGTCTAATGGGGAACCTTTAAATATAATAAAGTCTCTGTCTGGGCAGAGAAATGGAAGAGTGATAGTAGTAAAAAGGCAGATTTTCACCCCATCAAGCATCCCTACTCCTTAACGAGTGAAAAGTGTATGGAACATTAGATATACAAGCAGTGTTCAACAGAATACTCATATATAAATGAGCAGTGATATCAAAAAGTGTGAAGCTGGGGATTGATCTGATCAGACGTGCACACCGGGACAATCACTCTAACAACAGCCTGGAGAATGGACCACAGAAAGAAAGGTCTGGAGGCAAGGACACCAGTTACCCTGCACCCTGAATACCACAAAAAGTTCTAATTTTGCTTTCTGGTGACAACCTTCCTTGCATTTACAGTCCAAAACTGGGGCCCTTTCTCTCCCTAACTGCATGCTCTAATTTGCAAACCAACGTTCCATTGGTATCTGGTAAAACCATCATGATCCACCCACTCGGATTTGCCTAAGCAAAATGCTTTTGAGCAACCCCACAGGAAGACAGGATTGTATTTTCTCTACCTAGCCAGTGGTTCCTATCTTTTCCAGGCACTCATTGAGGTCTTGGAAAGAAAAGTTGAAGCTTTCCAAAAATAGAAGAAGCCAGCTCATGAAACCACAAGTGATCTCTCCCTGGAAAGAATAATGGTGGCTCAAAGACCATGAAACATACTATACAAGGAAGCATTGCATCATGAAGAGGGTTCAGTTAGATGGCTTTAGGGCACTGTGACCCGACATGTGGTCTATGGATGGCTGCCATTCCCAGCAAGCTATGTACAGAAATGGAGAGTCAGAATGTTGAAATGTATGTATTGATTTGATACAGTCGATGTCTGTCTGCGGACTCTAATAATGAGACTGTGAGCTTATATTTTGTAGGTCTTTTTACTTCATCTTTCTCATTCTTCATTTTGGTTTACTAAAGTTTTGGTCCATGAAACATCAGAGCTTCTTTTATTAAAACTATTGTTGTAGGATCTTTTCCACTTCCTGAGGCTGGGGTGTGGGGAGACTTGGCTCAATGGCTGTGAAATCTGTCTACTATCTTTCTTTCCCCCCATGAGTGGGAGGGAGGGGCAGAGAGAGAGGGAGAGCGAGAACTTTCAGCAGGCTCCACATTCAATATGGGACTCAATGTGGACCTCCATCTCACAACTCTGAGATCATGGCCTGAGCCGACATCAAGAGTTGGACACTTAACCGACTGAGCCACCCAAGTGCCCCCAGACCCCTCTACTATCTGTGCTTACTCTCCCCTCCTTTCAGCTAACCCTCCACCAAATGCCACCCTACCTTCTAATTCTATTGTCTTCATGTTTTGACCTTCACTTTGATATCTTCAATGATGTCTTCAGATATAAGCAAAACCGTGTCCTCAAAATTCTAATTTGTATTAACAAAATGTTACTACCTATTGAATGTCTACCATGTCCCAAGCACTACAAATAAGCAAATAAATGGATCACATGAGCTTTTACGCTTTTAATAAAACCATCAAGGGAGCGAGTCACCTTATAGATGAGGAAATGGGAGTCCAGTGAGAAGAACCACCTCAGCTGGTTTGGAGACCATGTACATTCTTTCTGTTCTGCCACACTTAATTTATACCGAGAGAGCATGTCTGGTTTTACCTAATAATTTTAATTTAATCTTTTCCTAGTTCAGGGTCATAAACAATCTGAGTCTTGTCATGCTGACCTAAAACTATAAAAATGCTATGCAGGAAGCTCAGTGGCCACATTTCATGAAGGCTTTTAAAGATCAGAATTCTAAATAGCTAATTGCAAAGGTTCTTGGCTAAATAGTAAAATTAATGATTTCAGAGGCATCATTTAAATAGGATATAAATTTTGATAAAAGCTCAATGTCTCCTGCAGAAATCATGACGATGTCACTTATATGCCTTTACTTTTTCAAAGGCAGATTGTCAGGCATTGACATTTGATGATGCCAATCAAATCCAAACTCTTAAAAGAATTACCATAATATCTAAAATTCAAATACAGTATGACCAAGTAGAAAATAAGAATTCTTATATTAAAAAATCTGTTCTGTTTTAATCAGAATCTCACTTCTACATGACACGAAAAGATCCCAGTCCTACGTTATCATCCTCAAATCCAGTTGTCCCTTGGATATCTTGAGGGTCCCAGATCATAAAGCTTTCTTTGTACATGTGTTTCCCCCATATGCATATGCAATAGGTTTTATAACCCTCGTTTCACAAATGAGGGAACTGAGTATACCAGTTAGCTGTTGCTGATAACTAACCACTCCCATAACTTAGAGGCTGAAAACAACAGCCATTTATTATTTGTCCCAGATCCGAGTCAGTGAGGAAGTATTTCCAATCTAGAATGACCTCTTTGATCTCCTCCTCCTCCCCTCCTCCTCCTTTCTTATTCTTTGTTCTCCTGCTCCTTCTTCTTCAAGATCTTATTTATTTATTTGGCAGAGAGAGTGACTGAGAGAATGAGTGGGATGAGGGACACAGGGAGAATCTGACTCCTGCTGAGCAGGGAGCTTGATATGGGACTCGATCTCAAGACCCCGGGATGATGACCTGAGTCAAAGGCAGACTCTTAACCTACTGAGCCATCCAGGCACCCTACAACATGAGTTCTGAATGGGTCTGTGGGTCCGGTCTGAGCCCTGTGCATATTCTTTTATTTTGCCACACTTAATTCATACCATGGGATTATGGGCATTTTCACTGGATCATTATAATGAATCCTTACCTAGTTCACAGTCACAAGGAAACTAACATCCAACCATGCTGACCTGTTTTATAAAAACACATTTCCGGAAACAAAGCAGGGCTTTCTGCAAAGCATTTTCAAGCTCTGAGCTGTAAGTAGATAATTACAAAGGACATGAATGTGGAGATTGTGTTACATAGGGCAATTTATGCACTCAATCCACTACAGTGAGACTAGGGAAACGTGAGAACTTGTCCGTGGTTGGGCAAATAGGAATTTGAAAGCAGGCCTGTGGAACTCCAAAATCTATATTTGGTTCCATAAAGCCATCTTGTCTCTCTTGTATGGCCCTAACAGGATGGACCTCATGTGGTCCACTTGTCAACAATTCTGTACACGTTAAACATGTGAAGGATGTGGGGCACCAGGAGGTAATTGATGCAACATACCAAAAGGAGGTGAGAGACAAAGATGCGGAATTCAGAAGGATCTATCCCTCAGCTCTGAGGTCCTATCTCCATAGCAAGCATGTAAGTGTGGATCATAATGTAGAAGCAACATTTCTTTGGGGGAAGCTTCCGAGAGAGGAAAGAGCATGAGTTTCATCCGAAGCCCTGAGAGAGCTTGATGTAGTTGCCTGGAGGTGAGATGCACTGAGAACTGCCTCAGGTGCCTGACTTACACCAGAGAAGGGGAAGAGGACCACAGGTATGGGAGCAGGTGACTGTGTCATGGCTGGCATGCACTCCTCTGTGTCTGTGCCTCCAGGCTGCTGCACAGGAGACTCACTCAGGAGGGTCTCCTAGAAGGGTCTCTTAGGAGCCCACTAGCCTCACGATACTAAGCCTGGTATGGCAGGATGACACATGCCCCCAACCGTCTCCATGTCCTTATCCCCAGATCCTGTGAATATGTTACCCTGGGAGGTAACAGAGACTTCGAAGATGGGATGAAGTCAAGAATTATAAGACGGGGAGATGATTTAGTGTAGCCAGAGTCCTTATAAGAGAAAGTCAGGAAATCAGAGTGGGTGGGAGGTGATGTGAAGACCGACCGGGGGACTGGAATACGGAGGCTAATATCCAAGAACACAGGGTTCCCCGCTAGAGTCTCTGGAAGGAGTGTAGCCTTGCGGACACCTTGCTTTAGCCCCACGAGACTGACTTTACAAGTATAACCTGGATAACTGTGAGATAATAAATCTGTGTTGCCTTAAGTCTGTGGTAACTTGTTACAGCAGCAAAAGGAAACTCATACCCACAGAGAGCATTTCAGCGGCCCAGCAAGTCTGAACTACTCAAACTTCTTCCTATTCCCAGGATCCACGACAGATCCTGGCGGGTTTTGAAACATCCAGATAGTAACTGGGGAAGGAGAAGTCTACCCACTACCTCTTCCCAAAACACGGGCAGTCTATTAACCATAGTCCTTAGCTGCAGAGGCACAGAAGATGTCTTCATTTTTAGTGAAATTGAAATGGACTGGACCTTCTCATATATAATTCGAAACTACATTTTTTTTTTCCACATAAATTGTCTGTAGCCTACTTGATACTTGGGAGTTTCCATAAAGCATGGTACGCGGTGGCAATAGTTTCCCATTAAACAACAGCTAGAGAGGAAACACGGATGCAGTGAATTTTCATTTTGCTTCCATCATAACTGCTGTTCTGGTTGAAATGATTGGGTAAACATGGAAACCGGAAGCAAATAAATGGATCACATGAGCTTTTTCATCCCCTCCCAGCACCTTGAAGATAATTCCCCATCTCTCTCCTTAACAAATTGTGGCAAGGGGAAGGGGAGCAACAGTCAGTGTCTGCTGTGTATTTTGCATAGAACATCTGCTGAGACCCCATAGTTCCACTAGGAGGTGGCCCTTGTGTCCATCCTACCCATGAGGAAACAGAAACCCAAAGATGCAGAGATTCTCCTATATCCTCCCCACGTATCTCTCTCCAGACCCAAGCTTGCCCCTACTCCTGCCTCGACAGCAACTCACATCACCAATGGTTGGACTCAGTCATGTTTTTTGCCCCAAATACACACTGCATTACCAACTTTTGCCACATCTTTCACACCTTCACCCAACAATATCCTAACAATCTTTCCACCTGTGTTCTCTTGATGGAACTTTTTCCACATAAAAGAAGGACAGCTGTCCTTTCTCCACATCTGTATAAATCGATAGTGTATTGATCTGCTTGAAGTCCACCAAACATACCTCTGAAGTTTCCCATGTCCTGGGTTTTCCCCACTCTCCTTAGGATTCACTTATGCATTTACTTACTGGAGCATTAATAACCACAGATTGCTAAACTCTGGCCTCAGATGAGCACCCTATGTCTTGGGTGTCATCCATGACCCCACATGATTTCTCATATATTTTACCGGAGAATTGCACAGATGGTCTTGGACATCTTTGCAATCACCTTTTGGCTCCTTCATCACCCTTTGGCAAATGCAAAGTTTTCAGGGTCCCCCAACATTCACCACCTACTGGCAACTGTGTCTTGGCTTGAATATTCTCTAATAAATGGACACGCCTTCATTACTATCTTCCTATAAGTTGGTTTTTAGATCCAGCTTGGGCCATCCAAGGAAAACGTCAAGTCATGAACATCTCACCCAGCACAAAGAGTAGGAAGAGCTCTACAGGAACACATTGGATTCTTCAGTCTTGAGCTGTGTGATCTTGGGAAAGTCACTCAACCTGTGTCCTCTTGTGTAACCCGAACAATAGCACTCTGGTCGAACTCACCACATAGGGGTCTATATTCCTGGACCACTTCTATCTGAAACATATAGGACATCATATTACTAACACCACAAATCAAGGTAGAAGTTTCTTGGAGGTTTAGAGTAGCTTTTCATTTGCCTTTCTTACGATGTAATGACTTTCTCTACTTCCTGCTTTGGGGCAAGACACCACGTTCCATCCTATGGGTACACTCAGTGTGTTTCTAGAAGAGGGCAAACACAGGTAAAAATAGGTGAAGCCTGCAATTCTGAGGAGCAAGTATTTCAAAGCCCCCAATGTCATCGGGCACATGCCACTTACACTCACATGAGTGTGCATGTTTCAATGAGCATTTTCAACGCACTCTATTGTCAGGAGGCTCTGCTCAGTGTCTTTGGACAGAAAAATGAGGCACGTGTCAGCTGTTTCGAACTTAATACCCAGTTGGCAAACGACCTTGCTACCGCTCTATTTTTAAAAATGGGATTGATAGGGCAAGGCTGGAGACGGTGGTGGTGGTTGTAACACACACTGTCATGGGGAAAAGGATTACTGTCTTTAAGCTGAAAACTGAGATTCCAGCCAACGCCAATTTGTCACAGATCGTAAAGAAAACCACAGAATTGGAGTATTTAATTAATCTAAATGATGAATTACCTGTGCATCTCAAGCCAGGCAGGCAGCCCCTCTGAGCAGAACGCCCACGTGAGAAAGAATAATAAAAGGGAAGTCTTGTCTAGGAATTCGCCTTATAAACAACATTATTCTAAATTTTACAGTCTAATACTTTGGAGCCTCATAATGTATTTGCTCATGGTCCCTGAAGAAAAGAAAAATTAGGAGCATTCTGTAGGGTCTCTCCAAAGATGCACTGCCATGTGTATTTGCTATTACCAAATACACCCATTAAAATAAAAGAAGCTGACACCACAGTCACCCTCAGGAGATGGATTTTTAAAAAATAATCTGAGGCTAACAACCAATGCGTACAACCAAAGGCATCCGTGATGTATTCTACAGAAACATAAAATATCAAGCTGCATGATTATTCATCTGATGACAATAGCGCAGCCTCTTTAGGGACAAAGATGAACTGAAAATCAATGGAATATTTTGAAAAATTAATTTTTAATCAAATCTTCCAGGTGTCTAACTTCTATATAGGCATTGTAATCATACAGACACGTCTATATCGTTTAAAAATCTTTTCTTCCTCGAGAATTGTCACTTGTTAAGGAAAGAGACCTCCTAGAACCCGGGCTTCCTTCCTTCCCACCCCAAAATCATATTCACATGAAAAGAAGCTCATTTCCTTTCTTGAATTCTGAAGCATCTCTGAAGAGGGAGGAGATTTTGCAAAATCAGGAAAGAGCTACTCTCAGAAAACCCAATCACCTTTCAAGCAATGATACAATGCCAGATGTTAACATTTCTCGGAGGATCTCCAGAGAAGCGAAAGCAATTAGGCGCTATCCTTCATTTCTTCTGTTCAGAATCTCATTACCAAAGATTGCCGACGTGCCGTGATGATGTACGTATTGCAGGTGGCACTTTGTCGTTGGAAAAATAAAGCGTGGACAGAATTCTACTACGAGCTTCCTCGCAGTGGAGAGGGATGGAGACAGGGGGAGGGAGAGGGAGTCATAGGAGCTGGGCGGGAAGAGGATGCTAAACCCATAAAAGAAATCCCATGAATTACATCACTTGGAAATGTTATTTCATAGACTTTATAATTACAGAGTGTTTTTAAGCCTGTTACAGGTAATACACAGGGATAAAGTCTACCGTATCGACCTTCTATGGCGTGGCCACAAGCAATACTACCACAAGAATGCCAGCTGTTCCACTGGCCCTGGGGAATGTAAGGAGACATAGGCATCCCCTTTACCCAGACATCAGAAAGCCCAAACTTGGAGTCAGGGACATCATTTCTACACTTGCCCTCCTCTGAAACACCAAAACTCCTTTTCCAAGCCACCAGTCCCTTCTCTATGAAACGACGGAGAAAGAGCCAACCTCCCCCAGGGATCCTTTCTGTCTATGCCCTGATTCTAAGCAATCTTGACTATTCCCAGTGGTGAAATGGGTGTTTGTGCACCATTCTGTGTGGAAGAACAAAGTTGAGACATACGTTAAGGGACATGCAGATTTCTCCCAGGCAGTGGTGAGGACATCCCATACAAGAGGACAGCCATGTGGGCAAAGAGGCTGCATCCGAACAGGGGGCTTGGATAATTGTGGGAGGCCCTTCCCTGTGTGGGTGCAGGAGAGGTAAGAGATAAGGCACAGTCTATCGTGGGTGCAGCACTCCCGTGAGGTGTCCCAGTGAACATCCAGGCAGAGGAACAGAACTCACCGGGCTCACGCCACAAATTAGAATGTCACACGCTCCTATGGGGAAGAGGAATGGAGCATAGCCACAGGTGCCTGATGGTTCTCCATGTCCCTTTGCTGGCCTACAGCAGCTGGAGCTTGCGACATGATTTCCACGCTGGGGGAGGAATGGACTCCCCAGCAGACAAGCCACAGCCAGTGGGCATAGGACCCACCAGGAATAGGACAGATCATCCAGCTCAACGACCACTGTTTGCCCCAAGTCCCTCTCAAAACCACAACTGCAAAAACCATTGGTTAAGCTCACGCCATCTTATGCAGAGAGAGAAAACAAAAATAGGGTTCCTTTTTTTAATAAAAAATAAAGAGATAAATGTTTTAAATTCATGGTGTGTGTGACATATTCATTTTGGCAACTGAAGGAGATTCTCTGGCTCGTGGTAAAAATTTCTCCCCTAGATCCTATGTCCAGAGTCATTGGTATTAGCAAAAAATAAGTGGTCTCGCAAGTCTTTTTTTTTTTTTTAAGTATTTTTTAAAATATTTTATTTATTTATTTGACAGAAATCACAAGTAGGCAGAGAGGCAGGCAGAGAGAGAGAGAGGGAAGCAGGCTCCCCGCGGAGCAGAGAGCCCGATGTGGGGCTCAATCCCAGGACCCTGGGATCATGACCTGAGCCAAAGGCAGAGGCTTAACCCACTGAGCCACCCGGGCACCCCTCTTGGCGAGTCTTAATATGTTTTGCGCTTTAGTTGTTTCTTTTGCAAACTAAGGTTAAATTTACATAGTGTAAAATAAAGCATTTCAAAATATACATATATCTCCATGGCATATAGTGCAAAGTATCAAGCAGTCTCGTTGCAGACCTGCTCACCCCCACAAAAGGAAATGCTGACCTCATAAGTAACCTGTCCCCATTTCCCCCCACTGCCTACAACCCCTGGAAACCACTGATCTGCTGTCTATCTCCACGCATTTGTTCATTCTGGACATTTCATATAAATAGAATCACGGGCTACGTCGCCTTTTGTGACTGGCTCCTTTCACTCAGCATACTGCTTTTAAGGTTCATCCATCTCATACCACAGGTCAGGACTACATTCCTTTTTATGAACAAATTATAGTTTACTTCCTTCAGTATTTAATCTACCATTATGTGTATATTAAAGACCATCCTACTTTCACATAGAGTTCCATTTTTTTCTTTTTTAACGCTCTGACTCATTGATGACTTCCGCCCAGAGCAACTGTAATATACATATAATTTAAAGGAAGTAGGTTCCCAAGTCTCAAAACATTCGGAATCAGAGAAAAAGAGAAAAAAAAATCTGCCAGAAATACAGAACTACATATCAACAGCCATCTCAGATTGTCAAAATTGTTCTGTGGGTTTTCTTCTTCTTTTAGGTTTCGAAAATGGAAATCCATGTTTCCGATCCAGGGTCGAGCCGTTCCTAAATAATTCATGTCAATGACTAGTTCTTAGGAAATAATACCAAGGCACCAATTGTACTACTATAAAGTAGAGTTGAATTTGAATCAGCATTGAACCTTTGCTCATCCTCTTTAACTTTATTTTTAGCTGGATTTCACCCAATGCAGTTGGAGAAATTGTACGCTCCACTTTCCAAGATGTGTAGCCACACTATGTCCTACACACCACTACAGTAGACACTGACTCTTGAGTTTAAAGTCCTGCTCTTTAATCTACCATTATGTGTATATTAAAGACCATCCTACTTTCACAT